>JABFPB010001212.1:0-27061 GCA_022817645.1 Ceratoteleas bidentatus | reverse complement strand
CCACACCCGTTACTTACATTCCACTCAATGCCTCATTGGAATACCAAGGGCCTCGTATGGTTTTAATCAGGAATCCTTCTTTCATGCTTGCCACACCAATTCCTGATAAGGCCCACACGTGTAATGTGGCATGCCACAATACATTTTCTACTTCAGTTAAAATTAAAAATAGCTACAATTAAAAAAAAATTACCCATTTCCCAGCTTTTTTTGCCATACGTGGAACGACCCAAAAAAGTTCGGGAAAAAGGCGTCGTTCGCTCAAAAACCGATAAGCATTTACGTAACATTTTTTCTCATCTGCCCCGGGTGAAATCGAACGCGCCGATCGGGATGTGCGAACCGCACTTTCTAAGTTCGATCGGCGCGTAACACTTGGCGCGGTGCGTCGCTGCGACTTCCGTTCACAGCTCGCACGTCGAGACAAATCGGGGCACAAAAAGTAAAAGGGTGGCTAAGTCGAGCGGTTTTCGGCGGCCGAGTCAAAAAGCGTGAAAACTCGATTCCGAGGCCTGAATGCCCGGCCGTTTCGGGCGCGTGTTGAGAACGACGCGTATAATCCGCTTAAGCAGTCGTGCCATTATACGCGCGACTTTCACGCCGAAGACGTCGCCGACTTCGCACGGCTAATCCGAGAACCGGAAATGATTGGCAACCGTTTAGATCCCGGCGCGGATTAGAATTGTACTTTCGGCGTCGAACGCGCACGCCCCCTTTCGCCGCGGCGGAGCTGTCAGCCTGTCGGCTGACGACACAATCTCGCTCGGCAACCGACGTCCCGCTCCAGATTAATTTCGAAACGCAGTCGCAGCCGTCTTCGTTTTGCCACTGCGTATAATCACGCTCCTTATGCAAATGCTCGTCAAGCGCGGCCCGGGAATAAGAGAAACAGCCAAATCCCGGTCGAGCGACTTGATCGCCGATTGCGACGTAATCTCGCGTGAACGACGCGCTCGCCCGGCAAACGCGCCTCCACTTTACCTGAGCGGAATGTAATTGATTCTGATACCCGCAATTCGAAAAGCGATATTTAATTAAGTCGTCGCGAAATTCCGCAAGTCAAGACGGGGGAAGTCTACAACAGATAACTGGATTGATAATTCTATTTAAGGTTGAAAATGCATCAGGGAAAATATAATGTAAAAAAACTGTAGAATTGCGGACGGGTTTAAAGCAAATGTAGCGGGAAATTATAGTACATCTGTAGCATTGGAGCATGTACTTTAATTTTAAAGTTTTAGTGAATAGTTTGACTCTAAATTTACAGTTTGTGTGTATTTTACAGTGTTAATAAATGTATGGTATGTACACTGAAAATTTACTCTTTGCACTGTAAACGATCGAAATCGTGATAGAGAATTGAATTTAATATTAAATACTGTTAATTTCAATTTAATTCCCTCCAGACTTAATAAAACCATCCAGACTTTATCGAGACAGTATCCAGATTCTTTTCAATCTGAACAAAGTCTGGCATTCGTCCTGTCCCAGACTATATACAGATTAAAAAAAAAGTCTGGATGTAGTCTGGATAAAATCTGGAAACAGTCTGGATACAATCTGGCACCAGACCGAATCCAGTTTGATTTTTTTCAATGCGGGCAAATCTTTATTAAGAACCTAACCTCTTTCAGTTCACACGAAGGTTGGTAACAAGTTTACAGTCAAATTGGAGTCTTTTTTACCGTTCTACTACCTTGCTCCAATTGTATTAATCTTCCTCTCCTTGTTGAAATTCACTATATATCAAAACCTTATACTCGAAAATCCCATTATATTCATGTTAGAACGATGTATCTACCATGTCTAAAAACTGTAAGAAATGAATTTAAACATGTGTAATGTGTTCAGGAACACATTATTCATCACATTCCAAGTCATTACGGATATCCGGATACTAAATAATTCTTATAGAATGCAAATATTTATATACCAACATATCCCATTCACATATCTTATATTCGATAAAAGTTCTCAAACGCTATCCCTTAATTAGTATCGACCCAGTAATTAAAAGACAATGAATACGATCTTTCACTTCATTCATATCTGCCTCCAACTTTTACCATCGAGATAATGACTTCACTTAGCCAATAGACACCCCTACAGCCTTTTTGTTTGTTTATTTTTACATCACAATTGTACCGTTTGATCGATGACCATGAATTGGTCGCACTCGGACAGATCCGATCGTCGAAACGGCAAATAAAAGCCGCTCGTTTGTTTGGTATTAGTGCGACGAACGAATAAACACGTCAACCGCCCACACGCTCCGCGCTAGATAAAGCCGTCATTGGGATTTGTATTACTAGGCTTTTAGCGCTTTCGTAACAAAGCTCCGGCCTGTCCTCGTGCCTGCCACGATAGTGCTGACCTCGCTTTAGATTTACCCGTAGCGATCCTTACACGCGCACGCCTCTGCCGTGCCGGTCGACAGATAAAAGCGGCACACAAATGCTCGGCCGAACCGCGCCGATCGAGATATCAAACCGTACAACCGTTGCGCGAACCATTGTGTTCGCGACAAAATGTTTTGTCACGGCACAATCGACACCTTTTTCTAAACTCAATTAGCACCTGCCTTGCGCCAAAAAAAGGTTCGATCGCAATTTTTCGCGCCGATTATCGCGACTGATGAATTTAATTGAATTCATTTAATTCGCAAACACGAGATGATCGGTAATTGGCGGTAATTGGCGGGCAATTACGTTAATCGTTGCGCAAAAGTTATCGACGCGGCGAAGAAAAATTTGTGCTATGCTGGCGGGTATTCGTTCGGGGATCGGGGAACATGCAGATTATTGATTCGCAGAAATCCCTGGCGATTTCCTCGTAATAGCTTAAGAGTCTGAAAATTCCTACTTAGTGCGGCATTATACAATGGACGGAACCCTCGGCGCGGCGTAACCGTCGTTCGGAGGCCACTTGGCAAGTCGCTAACACGAGTTTCGCGTGACCGAGCTGGCCTCGCCGTGTCGGAAGGGCAGTTTTTCGTAGTAGCCAAGAATCAGCTAAGGTCGTTTTGATATTCTGGCAAATAATTGCCCCCGGAGCTCGCACAATCAACGATCGATCGCCACCTATCGCCCACTTTCAATTAACTCTTCGACAGTCGATATCTAACAATTTCTTTGCTAATTTGAGAAAAAAATGTTTTTTTAATCTTTCGTTAAAGTTGAAGAGAAAGAGATCGCGAGAAGATCGGTATATATTTCGAAGCAGATCGTAGAATTTACGATCTAAACATTTTCCAAACCGATCGGCGACTTTACAATGCCGATCGCTGAATCGGCAGTCTCGTTCTGCCGATTCAAGACTGCCGATTCATTGATCGGCATTGTAAAGTCGCCGATCGGTTTGGAAAAAGTGTAGATCGGTTTCGTAAATTCTATGATCTGCCTCGAAAATTGCATCGATCTTCTAACGATCTCTTTCTCTCAATGTAGACAGAACCAGTTGTCTGACAATTAGAAACGTTTTTTTATGAAGAATCCGAACGATAATTGAACAATCCAACGCAGGAACGCGAGAATTACGTTCGATGGAAAAAATTACACGCAATTAATCGCCGCGCCGCACGATTCTTCGGAGTCGAAATCAGAATTGCAAAAGGCCGGTTGGATCGATCCACTCGTCACCTCTCGATCCCCCGCGTAATGCTATGAAAAATGATAATCTAATTGCGACCCTAATTAGCTCGGCGCAAGGTACACAAACATTTACGTAACATTTCAATTGTGCGCTGGCAAACTAAATGGACTCGTAACGTTCGTGCGAACCGGCCGCGCGGCGCTTAATAAAATTCAAATAATAAGCAGATCGGGATCGCGCGTCGAATTAGCCGGCGCGTTATAAATGTATAACGATTTTATAACGATCGCGGATGAATATGCATCGACTTTCCCGCGGCGTCGCCGCTCGAAATTAATCCGCCAAATTAATCCCATAAACCGAATTATGACGTAACGAGCGGCGGCGCGGATAATTTAATGTTTATGAGACGCGTGCAGGTGAATTCGCACGGCACGTTAATCCGCGGCGTCGTTGCGCTATTGGATAATCATCGGCGCGGATTTGAGGAAGTCGCGCGATTGCGCAATGCGACGGCTCGATCGGCGACGCGCGCACAACTTTTTTCCGCGCCTTTTCGTCGGGAACGCGCGTTCCCGGCTCGCCTTGCTCGGCCGTCCGCCTTGCCGCTCGCTGACGACGAGGAATGCCACGTGAAATTCGAGAAACGCCGCGCGCGATACCTTAAGCTCGGTTAATTCGATACGACAATCCATTTTTACAGATAAAGTTTCCTCAACATTCATTGCTAATCATCATAAGTTGTCGCGTTTTTCATTGCCCGCGATGTAATCATAGACGTTATTCATGATGAAACTTGATAATTGTTTGTTTGTCGGGTCGCGGTTATTAAAAGGATCTATTGCCAAAGGGAGCCGAAATGAGATCGCAGATTTTGCGAGATCGAATTTTATAAAATTCAGAGTCGTTTTGAAGGAAGTTGCAATGTCAAAAAGATAGCAGAAATTGGTCTTCGCAAAAAAGCACCCCATACGATATGATATCATTATGGTTTCATGAAATTGTCTTGTGGGGTTCGTAATTTAGGTGATATGATTCTCCTTTCGAAATGGTGCTATAGTATCAAATATATTATGGGTGGATTTTTGAAAGACATTTTTCTTGGTACTTTGAAACAGATCTTCAAGTTTTTGGTACGTGTCCGGATTGATTTGATGCTGTTTATTTTTCGGCACACAACGGCGATCCCGAGGCCAAGAGCCGGCATTAGATTTGTATCGTGTTCTTGTTCGCGCACTTGCCTTTGAGTGCTGGTACTTGTAGCAGTCCCTGTTGTACACGAGGGTAGTGGCCCCTGCAGGGTTCAATCTGACCCTCACGTATCGCATTACAGCCGCCTCGCTGAAAGGAAAAAACATCAACTCCAATTTAAAGGGTTTAAGCTTTATTACTCGTTTCCTGCAATCTATCTCGTTCATTATTGATATCGTTTTATAGTTACGGCATTATCGAATTACGAGATCGTAATCGCGAACTGCAAAAACATTACTTCGCAGTCGGTTGCGAGGAAAAGTGTCGAAACGCGTTATTGCCCCTAACACCTGATATCCTAAATTTAAACGCATGACTTCTCAAAAATATCGAACTTTTCAGTCTTACAGAAATTTGCCAAATAAACAGAGTTCAGCGATTGGTCTATCAGTCATAATACCGAACAGCGTACACTGGAAATTACAAATCGTAATTTCCAGTGTAATTTTGCAAAAATTCCCAGGAAACCTGCGAAAAAATGTAATTCGTCTCGCAAGGCCGGCAGTAATCGTCGCAAATCTAGGATGATCAGGCAGCCACTCAGAGGCTCCAATAATTACGGTCGGGGTACTTCGATCGGGTGTAATTCGAGCCAGGGCACCTTATGTTGTGTTGCATTGCTCGCAAAAGCTTGTCACGACCGAGCTTCGACGTCGGTGTCGCGTATCAATAAGTACGAGTGGAAGCAGAGAGTAATGGTCAGACGGGCGAACCCGTTTTCACCGCGAGAATTGCGGCTCCGCTTTCAGCGCGTTCTTTATGACGCGCACGTATGCGCACAATGCCAAGATAAGCACGAAAGTGCAACACACCCGCGCGTGTGAATGTCGTACGGGCGCTGCGAAAATAAAGCAATAAGCAAATAAAATCGCGCGCACAATGGCGCAGCCACGTTTCCACGCGGCCATCTCCGTTTCTCGTAAAAGGCCAACGACGCTTTGCGAAAGTTTTTATATTAGCGCTTTACGACGAGTTGTGGCGTTTTGTAATTACTGCCCGCGCGTTATCCGTTAATAAACATCCCGCTAATCACACTTTCGACTGGACGAATGGGGTGTGAGGTAATATGGCAGAGGTGTCAGGGGTTTTTTCTTTTAGTCTCTAAAATGAAGGATTGAGAAGGAAATATTGTGTGTTTAGGATGGGTGTTTGGTTTGAAGAACGTGATGCGTTTTAAAAAAATGTAAACATTCAAAAAAGGTAAACAGATGAAGAGATTGTTTTGATCTTCTTTCAAGGTCAATATTTATTTACATCTTCTTTGTGTTTCTATTTATATACGCTTTGCGGTGTGTCTACACACCACTATATTATAATAGCAGTGTTTGCTTCTGGTTCAGAGATACTTTCCTCAACGTCACATGGAAAAGGGTAGTTTCTAGTGTCTATGTCTCTGTAAAACATACAAATTTGGAGTGTAATTACGACTAAGTCTGAATAGTCACACAGGCTAATGCCATATAGTTTCCAGTCGAATCCATCTTCCAAACCAGTCAACCTTCAGACCCATTCTCTTGTCCGATAAAAGTCTGACAAGAGGATGACCACAATATGACTCGCAATCCTAATCTAGTCTTCTGCCATGCCGATGCCATACTTCGCCAGACTGTAACCATACTGTTCTTCTACCAGAATCTCCCCATCTCTTCTCCCTTCCAATACTCAAGTTAACCATCCCCATTCAGAAAAGTAGGTCGCCACCTCCAAACCGTCCGAATCGAGACCTACATCCCAATCCCAATACCTCCCCCTAACAACTCCTCATTTATCCCGACCGAACGACGACGTCTTACGTAAGAGCTCGGCGGATTTGATCAAAGTTCACGTAAATAGTTCAAACGTCGGCGCACGTCGGCAGCAAAAAGCCGACGCAAAGCTGCCCGGGCAAAAGTTCCGGCTAACGTCTCGGAAGTGTCTCAAAAGGCCAACTCCGCCGCTCTAAGTGGATCACATGCGAAACCTCGTTTCGCCCCGGAGTCGGTCCGAAAGTTTTGCCCGGCTCTTGATACGCGGAAAAACTCGCGAGATCGATGCCGCGTCTCGCCCGAAGATGGCGCCGCCCGTTCAACCGAATCTGGCCGATCAAACGGGGACTAAGAGCCGTGCTTTCGTCCGGGCTAACTCAATATCCCGGAGCTCTCTGCGTCCCCCGGTGCTACGTCAGCGCCACTCGCAGACCCCGGGACGTGGTGCGAGTCCCACCCCCCTCCCCTCCCCCCCCTACCGGACGGCCCGCCCGTTCCAATCGATAGACTTGCGACAACGAGCCTTTAGATAGATACTTTTCGGGGGAGGGTGGGATCCCCGCGAGGCCGCGCGCCTCTCTCGGGGATCTCCTTAAAACGTATCCACGAGCGCTGCAAAGGCTGGTTAACTGCACTGTCTTTGTCGCAAATTGAGAGAGTCTTTGCGCAACGACTTTTAGCCGGCAAATTAAATATCGCGGGAGACAGGGGACAGTCGAAATTGACGATTTCTTTTGTTCGGCAGGGATAAGTCGGCGTTTATTTTTGAGGTTGTGGAGCTTTATTGGGAGAACCATGTTGTGGAGTAATGTAGACCGGAGTGAAATTATGAAGCTACTGAACATAGGAGTTTGCTTAGGGTGGGTTAAGGAGAAAATAAGTAGACATTGCAGCTGTACGAGTTTATAGGAATTTGGAATTTTAATCAAGTTATTAGAAAGAACTCCAAGTCCAAGTTGGATAATTAACTGTTTTGTGGAACCTGAAAAAATTCATGAAATTTAACATTTTTGCAGAGTTCGGTAATATCCTATGCAAAATTGATTAAATTCGATCATCTTTTTCTGAGTTTCTTTACGGTAGCATGTAATGAGAACTACATATTGAAATGTGTGATTTGTGAAATATGTTACGGTATTGTATTGTAAGGTGTTTCGCTATGAGTCAGTGTTTTAATCAACGGGATGATTCACTCGTTAAAATCCTGACTCATTGATTAAACATTGATGAGGATACATTGTATAAGACAACGAACTTCATAAAAATTTTCCAACTCATATTGTACGATGATTTTCTTAAACTGACTTCCACAAGTAAAAGGTTTTTCGACAGTCTTAGGAATCGAGAAGGTTAGTGGAATTCGATGTTCAGGTAGAGTGGGTTATGTGCATTAGTGAAATTTGCGGAGAAGTGGTTAGATTGTTGATTGTAATATTATTGTGGCGTTGCGTTATGCAATGGCTTTCGATTACGGGAATATTAAATTTCATTGCTGAAAGTAGCTTCCATTAGTGAATGACTTTTAATTTCACTGTTATGATTAAATCGTTGAGTTTCCATTTGCATTCTCCGCGAGCGGTGAGGTGAACGTAGTTATTATGTTGCTGAATAATTAGCGGCAATTTCGGAAAAGTTGGGGTATTTTTATTTTAATGGCCCACTTCGAATGGGATCCGGGGGTTTAATCATTGTAATCTCGGCGGAAAGTCAATATTGATTTTTTAATGTTAAAGTTACGCAACGGCGCATTCGGCGATATAATGTTTGGCGAGGCATTTATTCGGTACGTTTTGTCGGAAAAAGTCGGCATTAAAATTCATGTGCGTTTTACGCCATAATATTTACCGCCGCGTCGTTTATGTAATGTCAATTTACCAATCATTGCTTTCTATAATTGTAAACTGTATTTTGCGTGTAGAAATCCGTTCCGTTATGCTACAATTATTCAGACAATTACTTTTATATGAAAAACAAGTAGAAATCTTAACATCTCATCTTTTTCGACACCGCCGAACACTTCTCTATCTAAAATCAATGCCTTCTTTCAATCGAAATTTCGCAAATTTCCTATATTCCTCTTCATGAAAAATCTCTTCGTTTATAAACTTTTCTCCTTTGAAAAACCATGATTTTCAAACATCAAAACTCTCTGAAAACTCAAAACCAGTCAATACCCGGAAACGGTCGCGAATGGCACTCGGCTCTGAAAGCGATTGGCTTTGTGTTCGCGTCGAAGTTGTCACGTACGGGCGAGCCGAGATGAGTATACGTATCCCGAATAATTGGTTTTCTCAGGGAGACCCACCCCGCGCGCATCGTGCGGGGGATAATTTGCGGCGTCTCGGCGCGGCTGCGTGGACCAATCGCGCGCCAGCCAATCGCGGGTTCGCTGCGCGAGAGGCGGAAAACAAAAGAAACGTCAGGAAGAATGCGAATCGCCGCGTACGAGGCGCCGAATCGATTTTCAGCGCGGACGGAAAAAGCCGAGCAATTGGCTGGCGATTTTCGTTGGAAGAGGCGCGAGGATTGTTGGTCGACGATTGTTACTGAGAGCGACAAATGCGTGTGTTTCAGGTGGCAAAGAGGACGACCCGAAGGGCCCGTCGAACTCGCTCAGCTCCGCGCAGAGTAAGAAACAGCGGAAAGCGAGGACGGCTTTTACGGATCACCAACTGCAAACGTTAGAAAAAAGCTTCGAGAGGCAAAAGTATCTGAGCGTGCAGGACAGGATGGAACTCGCGGCGAAGCTGCAGTTGACGGACACGCAAGTGAAAACGTGGTACCAAAATCGCAGGTAATTTTCGTCGAAAAGACAAAATAAATTGACAATGTATGGTGATATCATTATTTAGCTGATAAATTGTTTGGGGATGAGATTTCAGAGGAAAAGGGATATACAATTCTCTATTCATAATGGGCGATTGGAATGGGAAGATTAATTCTATCCAAGCAACTTCTATTCCAAGGTGAAAATTATGGAATGCAATTGCAATGGTTTCGATTTCATTCAAGTTTGGAAATGGAATAGAATTGGTGAGATATTTCTAACTTGGATCTTGGATCTTTTAATTTGGAATAAAAATAGATTGAGGAGAATTTATTTTTTTGAATTTGCTATTGCCTATTGTCTAAATTTTTATCAGAAAACATCTTTTTAAAACGATAATTAAAAAGAGATTTTTCAATGAAAAACACTGAAATGGTTTCATCAGTCAAGATCAAATGACAAAAACCACTTTTTTTAGTTTTTTCTCCAGTTCTCCAGATGTCCAAATACATCCAAGATTTTTTTATCCTGGCTCCATTTTAAGTTTTTTGTAAAAACGATTCACTTAACCATTTTTCCATTCCAACCTCTGATACCGAAGAACCCAAATTTGTCTTCTGCCTTTAAACCAAAACAACCAGTGACTTCGAAATTGTTGCAATCTGCCTCGACATTAAGCGCGGCAATTGATAAATCCCCGAAAGCCGGGTCACAAAAAGCGGCGCATTATTCGAGATGACTAATATGTTGATCGAAAAAGATGACTCGAAGAAGTGCAAGGTAGTTTGTCAGCGGCAGCTCGACGGATGTAACGGAAAAAATGGGGCACGTCGAATAAAGTACGCTTTAACGTCCCGCGACGTCTTCCTCGGGTATGACGCGAGCAAAACGACGCCGCTTTATTAATCGAGCCGGGAGACAGCATGTCGAATGCATAACGAAAATGATTTGCGCCAACAAAACCGTTGTTTACGCAGTTCGTTTACCGTGTCAATTTCTCCACTTGCGCTAATTCATTAGACACCCGGGTTTTTTGCCGGCGCATTTCCATCTTACGAAACCACTCGTCTCTCCCCACACGCGAATCGGAACCGCTCGTCGGAACGACGCGTGGTTCGACGGAGCCACTTTTTGCGGCGAATTCGAGAAAAAGCGTTCGGCCGAAGACATTCCTCGAGCAATTATTCCGCCGTGAAAAAGGACGAGCGAAAGAAGGGGCCGACGGAAAAAAGTTAATAGTGGCTCGGGTAAAGACAACGGCGAACAAATAACGAGCGCTGAAAAACCGATCAATTAATAAAGCCAAGTCATCGGGTGGCGGCGTAAAAAAGGATAACTTTCGGGCACGGCGCTCGTCAGCGCGATTCGAGCGTGAAGCGGCCATATGCTTAAAACAATGGCACGCAAGCCGAGCCGTCAAATTCGAATTTCCCGCGACAGCCGAGCGTGTCGAAATTTTCGGGCCTAAATAGCGCCCGTTAGGCGAGCGGCTGGGCGTGATCGCAGACAGCGGCATGACTGGCTTTCGCGGCAAAGGACGCCGCCGAATCGAAAGGAAAGCGGGCGCCGATCCGATTGTTTTCCCGGCGCACGAAAAGCGTGGAAAATTTCTCATTAACCCCGGGCAATTCGATCTCGATAACTCCGGGCGCGTGCGGCGCCCAAATGCCGTTTCTTCGGTTTATGACTCACATTTTTTCGGGCACCAGTTTTTGGAATTCCTCGGGACAAAAAACGTGAAATTGCTTTCAAAATAGAGTAATCGATTTTTGGGCTCCGATCGGGGGAGAAAGTTTTCTTCGGCATTTCGGTTTTTGTCGCGGAACTGAGTCGAGTGTTTTTGGATTTTTTGCGGGCGCCAGGCCACACCTAGGGCGCCACTGCGTCGGCTCGGTATCTCGTCGTCGTCCCGGCTACAGCTGGAAATGCGATGTTAATGCGATCTCAAAATCGCACGGCGCTGTTGTTCCGCTCGGAGACAAATATGCTCGTTGAAAGTTACAACTCTATTCCGATTAAATCTACAACGTGCTGAGGGATAATGGATTGTGTTTAAGAAACTCGCAGTTGGGTCGTGTCGCCATTTATTATTCCGCTCGCGGGGAAGCGCTTGTATTCTGATTTTGAGAAAAACGTCCTCGCTGCGCCGTGACTAATTGATGCCGCTTTTTTGTCCGAGCGATGCAATTGCTGTGACGGATTTGTCGACAGAGAATCGATTTCGACTTTTGTACCCCTTTTTCGGAGAGGCTGACAAGTTACTGTGCTTGGCGGAATTTGAAAAATGGACCTCTCGAAACTCGCGGCACGAAATGCTTAATGCGGTGGAAGTGAAAAACAAAATCAGTCATTTGGAGTTTTCGATGTAAAAAAAGAAGGGTTCGGGTTTTTGTTGGATGCTGTAGAGATTTTACAGTTGACGAGAAGTGAGGAATTTTTGAGCAGGAGAATGTGAGTTATCTTGAATTAACATTTAAATGATAAGTGGAGCAATTTCGTTTAGATAACGTATTTAAAGTTGATTTTAAATAGGTGAATAACGTTTGAAATTGACTATGACAAATTTGCGATCTTAGGAAACATTTATTTAAAGTAGATATATTTTATGTGCAACTACAGGAAAAGAGTAGGAATTAAGTAAATCACCAATTACGTAGCCGATTGTTTCAATCATTAACATAGATAGTGCTACCTATAAGTCAATGTCTCTTAAACAAGATTACAGTTCGTCTCTAGCCAAATGGAACCAGAACAGAAAAATATAAGTCATTATAAATAATTTAATGAAGAAACTCACATTCACATAAATTCCTATTAACCTTACTAAATACACTTCTGTTTTAAAATATTTCTATCTCTTTTGCATATGTGCTTTGCGAAAATCGAGTGTCATTTTTTCACCTTAAAATGTAATGTAACGGTTCCATATTGAAAAAAGTGCAATGAAATAAATCCCATGAGTTTTATTGGGCCAGTTAATGTGCTCATTTAATAACATTTTTCCGTAAAACAATTATTTGTTTTCAAATAATTGTTTTACAGAAAATAAGGGATTTATTGAATTAAAGTATTTTAATCCATTTTGCAACAAAACACCGTTCATATTTATTTTAAAACACAATTTCAAAAAACGTATAAAAATCAAAACATATTACGTTTTAAAAAATGTCTTCTTATTTCTTGATTTATTGTAAAATATTTTTATAACGCCTATAAGATCATGCCGAAATATATATTTTCCGTCATTACACATTTCTCAAAATGCAGCTAAATTGCATAATTCCTATTCATTTAATTCTATTTTTAACATTTGTATCACACTCATATTTACCGCAACAATATTTTACAACTGATTGTCAAAAGGCAGTGATTTCTAGTTTTCGAGGTGGAGAAAATCGTCGAACACTCGGCATTTCATAATGCGTCGACACAAATTATAACTTTACAACTGACAACATTCTCCCATAAACACATAATCTCGTTCTGGTCAATTTGTTAAGAAATATTAAAGAATAATTTTTTCACAACAACGTCCCTAACTCTGTTGCAGCAGACTTTCGACTGGCCTTACAGCACTCTTAAAAAAATATTCCTTTAGATTTTCAAATCGATTCCTAGCGAAAAAATTATCCTTTTCTCCTAAAATGAATTCCTTTTCAACTAAAGGAATCCTGCTCACTGAAACTGAAATTATCCTTTTCTCCTGAAATGAATTCCCTTCCCGCCAAAGGAATCTTTTTCCGACAAAAGGAATCCTGCTCACTGAAACGAATTTTCTTTTCGAATTCTTTCCATTTAAAAGGATACGAATCCTTTCGTTTACGAATCCCATTTACGAATCCTTTCCATTTAAAAGGATCCTTTTCTCACTGCAATAAGTTGTTTCGGTGCATAAATGTTCCCAAAAAACGTTTGCATCAAAACCTCCAATTTCTCAACTACAGCCTCAAATAGAGTCTCACTCGAAACAGCCACAAAGTCAAGTCAATCTCCACGCGAAGTCAATAGAAATATCAACGAATCGCAGAAGCCAGCAATGACAATCGGCATCGTCGCGTTCGCGTTGTTTTCTCGGTCGGTTTGCACGAAATGTACACCCGAGTCACTTTATGACATTATAAGCGTGAGAATGCACGATGCCATGTTCCGCGAGCGGAAGGAGGTGCTTCTGCTTCCCACGCTATTGCACGTCTAGCAGCGTTATAACGGGCCGTCGTTAAAGACGCCGGTTCGTGAATTATCCGTAAGACGATCCCCCGGGAATGGCCCCGATCGCGGCGCCCCGCGCGCCGAAAGGAAATCGTCACGTGACGCCGCGAGGTCGCCGGAATTTCACGAGTGAACGAGGCTAATTGGAAAAAAAGTCCGATGATAACGAGCGCGCGCGCATGCAACTGCGCTCGCCTGCAAATAGACAATTACTAGGTGTATCCACGTCGCGTTACGCGGCTATGTGTGTGTGCCGGCGAATGGATTGGATAATTATTATGGATACGCGACTTCGGTGCATTACATTTTGCGCAAACAACTCGCTCGCTCGGCCGTTTTACGGTCCGATCGGAGAAAGTGCCGCGTTTGTTTTCCTTTTCCACGACGCCCAAAAGTATGTGCACGCAATCTGCGGAATTACGTGCGGTTCGTTGGAATCCATTAAATCCAAGCTAAAAAAAGATTTTTTTTACGTGGACGGGAAAGTAAATTGGCGACATTTTCTAATAGATCGATTACTTTCTTAAAAATAAAAATTTTTATTTTTTGGTATCGTTATTTTCAAATGTTAAAATAAGAATGGCGAATCAAAAATGGTTTTCCAATTTACGGTTTACAGTACATTCTCTTAATGCCAACAATTGTTATTCTCCAAACAAAGTTGTATTCTTTACCAAAATATCCAAGCTAAAAAAATTTTTTTTCGTGGATATTTCTTTTAGAATAATAATGACGAAAAATTGCTTTAGAATGAAATTGTTTTCCGAATCCCGATTTACAGTACATTCTCTGCATTCCGAACATTTTTTGTTACCCAATAAAAAGTTACGATGTTTACCAAACTTCTCCTGCCGATCATCGCGCGAATATTTGTAATCCGATGAAACATCGACAAGCGAGCGAAATCGCGCAAATCCCCCGATTCCGAGTCTCGCGCGAAGATGCGAAAAAACGGGTGCGTCGCGCGCTCTTAATCCCGCGCGCGGAACGATCATTGTCACTGCAATTGGCCAAGTAGCCGGGCATTAGTCGGGCGCGTCGGCTCACAACCGCAGACTGCGCACTCCGAGCATTATAAATACGTTAAGCTCTCCCCCTTTTTGCGCAGCCGTCGCTCCGCGTTTCACGTTGTCACATCGCTGTCGGGTGTTTTCTCGCCTGTCCGCCGAGCCAGACAATTATGAATTTCATAAAAAGCGCGCGGCCATTCGAGCGCAGCCACTCTGAAATTAGCCGGGGCGATAAATCAACGCGCCTGCATATTATTGCGCTTTAATGCCGAACGCCGGCATTGTGCGCGCGGCGCGTCACCTCAATTCATTTGCTCGTAATTGATTGTTTTTGATCCATATTTTAAAGTGCAGCAACGCGTCTTGAAGACAACCCTCGAAAAACGAACGAATGCATTACTTTCATGTTAGATTGCGTGGAGAAAAATAATTTCTTAAAACTAAATCGATTTGCGGTAAATTTTACCATACCGTAAAGTAATCGTTATGTAGTTATTAAATAATGATTTTTCAGATTTGGTATAGTAAATTTTCAGGGATTATCATGGTAGAATGTATTATGTTTTGGGTTTGAAATATAATGAAGTATTAATTAAATTTTCATGCGTTTTTTCTTATAGCTCAATTGTCAAAAAGTTTATTAGAATACAAAAAATTGTATTAGAATGAATTGTAGAACTACTCTTTTACTTTTATCCTTTTATCTATAGGCTTTAGTAAATGATTCTTCAACCCACATGTAATTGCACATTCATTTTATATCGAACTGTCCTTCCATGCCACAGTATCCCCCAATGATCCCTATCCGATTTCTGTCTACATCTATCTGATGGTTTATGGAACTTTTCAACTAGCTGGTTATCACCAAAAGTCCTAAAGTAAAAATTGTTCCACTTTCGTAAGAAACAACCTCACGTGACCTTCCCCCTTCCCCTCTATTCCATCCCCCCGAGTCATAAATCAATCGTACTCGACGCTCGCCGGCGACAATGGGTGAACACGGCAATTAAGGGTGTTTTGGAGTGGCTGCACTCGGGGAAGGGATATTAAAAAACATTACTCATCATATAATCGAGAGACTCGCGGACCCCGTTTCACGCACGTCGCCGACAAATGAGAAATGATCGGCGCCCGATTCACAGGGCTGTTTAAAATTCATGAACGATTTTACAACCCCGGCGTGGCGTTACAAAAGGGCGAATCCGCCGGGCATCGCGTAGCCCACATTCGATGAGTGTGACGCGCAGCTTTTTGCGCCAGCGACGGTTTGTTTGCGGAGAAACAGCGTTGAGAGCCGCAAGATACCTGTGCGCGCGATATCTGGCTCGATGGCTGGGGATGCTGGGAGGGGGTCTGCGAGAATGGAAGTTTGGCGCAAGGGTCGGAGGGGTTTCGATTAATGGGAAGGAGTTGTCAACCCTTAGAATAGTGCCGGACGGTTAATTAATCAAAATGGGCTCTTTTTATGTTGGAGAACGTGGATTGGCGGCGAGGGGTTGTTTTTATGAAATTATAATTTTTTTAAATATAGGGTATTCACTTCTAACGATATCAATTAACTGAAAAATATATCTCACCGAAGTTGAGCATATTTTGAGCATAGTTATCTTATGAAAAACGGCTGAGGTTCGCATTTTCTAACAAACAGGTGGGAAAACGACAGCCGTTTTCCCAGTTTCCAAATATGTGTCTTTCAAAACTTGACTGCAGAACTGATTTCCTTTCAGTCTCCAATCCAACCTTTCAGCCTGTCCCATTCACCGGCGAAGACAAATCCCCTATAAAGCCGGCCGATTCCGGTGCCCTCACTACGACCAATAATGCCGCCATTGTGCGATCAAAATTCCATCGCATCGCGGCACGCCAATTTTCGGGCCGGCGGAGTCACACACAAAGTGCTCGTGATTCGGTCGTTCACGTAACGTGCAATTTGTCCGAAACCGTGACATCAGGCGACTTATTAAATAATCAGTGCAGCGGGCAACCTTTAATCCGAATGAAAAGTCGAAACGTCGGTAGCCACGGAGTGCATGCGATTCGCGTCATCGACGAGGCCATTGGATGAAAGGTAGCAATTTCGCGCGCATTATCCCGCCAGCTTTATGGAACGACGAGCCGCATGAAACGCAGGAGGTCGCCCCTTTGTCCGCCCCATCTCCCCCGGATCCTCCCCCGCGATATTGGGACTCGCGTTCCAACTTAACACTTGTGTTGGGGTGTCCATATAAAACGGCGCACGATACGCGATGATTAGGCAGCGGGCTCCGCGGACTATTTGTTAGTATAATAAGCGCCGCAGTGTGGCCGGCGTATAACCACTTGGCGGCACGCCACTCCGTTTTAGCCGTAATTGTCTCAGATAGGAATTTACATGCGGCGGGAGGAGGAGCACCTCTCGGTCACGTACGGAGGCGGTTTTATCCGGCGTCGTGATTTCGCGGATCGCGCCAGCAACGCCTGGTTCGAACGGGAAGTGCTCTAATTCGATCGGTATCGGGGACGGCATTCGAAACGCAGACACCCAGTTGGAAATCCAGAAAGATATGTTTGGGCAATAGTCGTGGTGACGCGCATGCGCCTTCGCGAACTAATGTCTGGGGTTAGGGTGCTGAGAGTAGGCGGGAGGGGCGAGAAGAGGGAATTAACTCATAGGGATCTGTGCTTGGGAAATTAGGGAGATGCTGGTTTGGAGGCAGCGATAGGTTTGAGTTGGTGGTTGGAGATGTGGTTGAGATAGGTCTTATGTGCAGGGAAGGTTTCGTCCACCCACTACAGTTGGGTAATAAAGAATTGAACAGAGTTCCCAAATGTAGCAATTGGGAACTCTAAGTAACCTGTAAGGTTTACCTCTTTTGGAATTCATCAAATTGGTCTCCTTCCTAGACCAATTCTATTTTGGCTACTTTGTCTTTACCACCAGATCCTTCAAAACTACCAACTCTTCAAACCTAACCTAACCACACCCTCACCTTTTCTGTTACAGAACAAAGTGGAAGCGCCAAGCAATCGTGGGTATTGAGCTGATGACAGAGCAGAACTACTCACTGGCGCTGCAGCGACTGTATGCTACCGGGGTCGCTGGTGTTCCGGCCCATCCAGCAACGGCGCCCTACTGGTCGCCGTACCCTGGCGCGGTAGCGCACCACCAAAGCGAGCTCTTCTACCGACAGGCTTCGGCCGCGGTGACCCTGCAGAAACCGCTGCCGTACCGGGCATACCCCCCTGCGATGATGCTCGCGGGGCCCAGTGTCTCCCTGGGGACCCTGGCCGCCAGCTCCAGCCTGAGCAACCTGAGCAGCTACTACCGAGACGGCCCGGAAATGCTGGACGTCAGAGAACGGGAGAACATGCAACGCAACGCCATCTCGAGGGACCGAAGCAAGAGTCTGGAGAGAGCCACACCACCGCGAGACGACACCCCGACGAGCATCAAGCCCGACAGCGACGAGGAAAGCATACACGATGTTTAAAGTTGTGATCGATCATGATGTGACATAGATTCGGATGATGGTGGAACGAGTTGTTGAAGGTGGCTGATTGGTTATCCGAAGGGTTCAGGGGTATTAAAGGCGACTGGAGTGGATGAAGGAATAGAGAGGTTGAATTATCATCAGGTTAGATTGGTATACCCTTCTGACATACCTTCGAAATTCCGGGGCATCTAGCTGAACGATAATCATGCAAATCTGTCAGGGAACCTGGTCCTAGTAGATACCCAGAAGATACCTGATAGTCGGTCATTAGAGGTCGGGTTTGATCTACATTTGACTAGGTATCAAAGGGTGGCTATCAAGACCAAATTGACGTCAGAATAAATCTGGCTTGGGCAGACTTGGGGATGGAACATTCGCATGAATCATTCCGGTCGCTGTAATTTTACACCTTGACTCCTCTAACCCCATGTTTGGAACACATCGAGTTACAGCTGATGCACCTCCTTCAGCCACTCGTCCCCCATTGTCGCGACTAGATAAATAACTGTTCACCGTACAATTGACGATGAAACAGTCATCGGGGGTACCCGCGCTCGATGACGCGACTCATGTGATCCCGGGCAGAATTTATTTGCCGTGCAAATAAGCGTCGATAGGCCGAGCCGCGCGGCTCGTTCGACTTATTTTTACGAATTCGTGACGAGCGTTTATCCGCAGCCGCGGCGCCCGACTGTGAGAGCCGGTTAGGAAAGCAGCAATCTGAATCGCAATTTGCCTCCCTTTTTCGGAAGCGCCAAAAGAACCGGGGGCTAAAAATGCAGGACGGAAACATAACAACGCAGTGCATCCGGTGTCCAATGCGAAATGCGTTAGCAGGATGTATCGTGCGGTTAACGGTCTAACTGGACACCAATTGCTTCGCTGACGAAAAAAGGATGGAGAGGAGACGTGAAAAAAGCGGGCAGGCGCGCGTAAAAGAAGAGGACGAACAAGTACCTTGTCGATGGAATAGTGATTACAGGAAGACTTTTTTTATTCTCCGCGTCGTTTTTATTGCTCCGACGCTTGTTTCAGCGATATTACGTTTTTCAGCGTGTCTCGGTTTATGGAGTTACGAGGCGGGCAAATAAAACGATCACCGCGCAGGGGATGATTATCGAATTCAAATTGTCGATTTTCTCGGGACAGCTGGAAAGTGCAAAAAACGGGACGCTCGCACTGTTTATTAGATTATTCAAATGACCGTTCGCCCGCGATTCAGCGATCCTTTCGTCCTTCTTTTTCGGGCCTTTTTTCCGTCGCTGGCAAACGAGTTTCGGAGCATTGTGATTAACCGATCGTGTGTTACGTGCGAGCGTTACACTTGAGGCATTGTAATTTTTGCACGATCATCGCGGCCGGAAAGCGGGCCCGTTTTTGTCACGCGCGAACGCAAATCAGCAATTAATACGACATTAGTCCGGCTGGCCGTGGGCCGAAGTTCCGAAAGGCTCGCGCGAACGAGGAAAAAGGATGGCTGCGCCAGGCCCGGGGGACAAATTACAGGTCTCCGTCGAAGCGGGTGTCGCGTTCGGACGAACTAATTGGATCGTCGGCGAGAAGGACAATGTTTGTTAGTTTTGTATCTGTTCGAAAGTGAGGCATCCACGACGGTCTTCCCTAGGCGACGCCAGACGAACGCAATTTCTTAACGAGGACACCCTGCGGCGTACTTACCTTTTCAGTTAGGTGATAATAAATTAAGTGTACATACCGAAATATGTTCCAGTGTTTAGGCTGTATTTTGTAGACTCGAATGAACGCGAATCCGGTAGAGTTAAGACTGTACATAATTACCTTCGTATGAAAGATTAAGTATATAAATACGGATATATATAAATAAACAAAAACAAATATATATATATTTAAGATTGAATGTGAAACAGCAAAGGGACATCCGAGGCGCAGTGTTTTTCGAACGTTCCAAACGTACGTGAAAATTATTTTTCAGATTTGAGCGTCGGGCCGTAGCGGGCGCGCGCGAGCTGCACGATCGGGTTTTTCGAAGTGCTCGAAAACGGGTGAGAAAATGCATATTTTGAGCGGACGGTTAACCCGGTAAAAAATTGATGAAAAATGGATCAACCTAATAATAAGACCGGTTTTTATCAAGTTTTGATAAAATCACGCTTCGATTAAAATCTCGATTTCATGAAATAATGATCAATTCACGATCAAGTTCAAAAATGATCAGAACTTGATCAAAAACGGTCTTATTTTTGGTTGATCAATTTTTTACAAAATTTTTTTACTCGGGTAATGAGTCGGGACGAGCGAATTGTAAAAAGGGAGGTCGCTGATGTAAATCGGGAGCAGATAGTTTTCGATCGTGCTGTTTTGCCGCGCGGCCTGGCTGTCGACGAACTACCAGTATTATGAATGTATAAAATTATATTCTACCAAAAGGCGATGGAAGCGCGATCTACGTGCGAATCGACGACTCGTTCTCGACGGGCCGGCTCGGTTGACACTAAGTCCCGCTGCAAATTGAGTATAACGATTCGTGCTTTGTAATATACTGTCTGTATAGCAAAAACTATTACATGGAAAATATATTATACTGAATTTACGATTTCGTCTTCCTGATTTCCAACCTTAACCTCAAAACCCCGACCTAAAAACGCCGAAGTCGAGCTATTTTACAATTCTTCATTTTTTATACTTTAGCAACATTTTGGAACAATGACTCGGTGACTGGCGATTCGAACGAGACAGTTTTTTTTCGTGATTTCTGCGCAGAGGAAGTCATAGTGAAACGGGAGCTCAAAGGGAAGTCAATGCGTGACAGGCGGTTTGAGGTTTAATCATATTTGTCTATTTCCGTTGGGGACAGTCAATTGCAGGGAAAAGGCTTATTTATTTCTATTACCGCAGCCCCGCTTAATTATAAGAAATTAATTTAACAACGCGGACAATCGACTGGCTAAATCAACCGGGCGTGACCGTTTTAAAATTGGATTAAATGAGCCCTTCAGTGGTCTCGTAACCAGGCGGACCGATCCGAGAGGGGAGGGGTGGGAGGGGGGGAACGACGACTCGAAATCAAATTCAACATTGTCCGGGAGAAAACCAACAGTCGGACAGTTTGGGTATTAATTACGCGTTTAAAGTGGAACGGTCCGGTCGTTTGGGTTGGAACCCGAACCTGCCGTGGAGGAACCTGTCGATGTGCGCCGAGTCGAAAAACAATCTTAACGTGATTCGGTGTTCCGATGGAAATCGGAGAAGAAAGAGTCACGAGGCAGGCAAAAATGGGGGAGACCACGGAGGATGTGGTTAACCCGCGGTCAAGTCGAGCTTTTGCCAGGCTTCTGCATCCTGAACGTGGCAACAAAAGCTAATAGCGAATTGCACCGACAAAAGTAAAAGGGACGCTCACACGCTTCCTGTCTTTTCGTCAACCGTTTGCGCGCGTTCACTCGCAAATCGTCTCGTGAACGAAATCTCGAAACGATTTGCTTTGCATGCGCCAATGAATGGAACGCAGATCTGCGTTCGTGGTGGTTAAGGAGACGATCAAGGCTAAATGCTGTGGGAGAAACGAGTAAGGGATTTTGGCGTCACGGGATGATGATGTTAAATGAAGAGGAACGATGGCGGAAAATGGGTTTAAAAAGTATTTTTTTTTATATTTTTGTTTAGAGGAAATAATTGAATGAAGCTTGTTTGGATTTTAACTTATGGCTGGAATTGAAATTCGAAGTTAGGAAGGAAGCTATTTTGAAATATTCGAAAGAATAAAGTTTCATAAGATGGTATGGAAATTCGAAAACTTCTGAGGTTTCAACATTTTCGGATATGCACATTTTCAAAAGTTTCAAAGTTTAGACTTTTTTTAAGTTTCAAAGTTTTGCAAGTTTGTAACACGTTGAATTTCAACGATGTTGGATTTATTATTTCATTAGAGATTTAAATATTTTACCATTGTGCTATCTGAACACGTTGTTGGCATAATGCGTGGACATATGTTCGAGTAATTGAACATTTGTTCAATATCTTTAACAAATGTTTAATTTAACCAAACTTCGAATATTTAAAAGTTTCAAAGTTACGAAGATTCGGAATAGTAAAAGCTTTCTTTTAAATCACATTGACGATATGAGAGTTAGAAAAACACCTAGTGTCGTATCCTAATTGTACCGACTGTATATTTGAATGGTTAGTGTAACAATAAGTTTGGTGCCTCTTAATTTTGTTCTATCTCACCAAATCTTCATAGTTCTGTAATGTTACACAGTCTTCATGTGAAAATTAAAACTACTACTGTGTCTTTGAAAATACACTATAGAAGACTTTGACAATATACTATAATGTAATTTTGTCAGCCTACTATTTAGTATTATTTCGATAAACAATCGATAGTAATATTTTTGTTGCGTTCTTTGACAAACGCCGTTTCTTTTAAACAATATCCCAAAATGATTAGTGTTCTAAAACTATCTACAAAGTCCCATTGTCTCTCTCATTCAAATCACCTCGTTAAACTTTCCTTCCAGCAACATTACCACACTTCTTCTTCGTCCACCACACCTCGTCATTTTTCACCACATTTTTCACCAGTTTAGACTAAACCAACTTCCCCTCTCCCCAACATTTTAATTCACCCAACCACCTCTAACCCAACCCAATCATTAATCAATTTATTTCCACAATATCCCACTCCCATCACCCCCTCCAAAAAAACTCCTTTCAAGACCGCCTCGCAAATTCCAATTTGCCCCTCCGCTAAACAATTGACCCCTCATTAACAGCACATTAAAACCGCTCAAAATAAATCGGCGCCGCAAAATTAATTCCGATATCTGCGCCCCGCAAATTGCGCCGCGCGCTCTTTCGCAGCGAAATTGAATCGTACGCGGGAATAAAGCTATTACATTAGTCGCGCGATTGCGATCTACACGATCGATGAAATTAATCAACGCAATTTGAGGCAGTGAACGGCCGGTAAAAAACGCGCGATCCGGCGCCGGCTCGTAACGAACGCGCCGAAAAAGCACCTGCCTCGGTCGCGCTATCGCGTCATCGGGTGGCAACGAAGAAAAGAGCCGGAGTTCGGGCGATGTTATCGGCGCTCAGTCCAGCGGACCACTTATATCGTTAATTGCTCTCACTTCCGTTACCGCGTGCGTGCGCGCGCTCTACGCTTCTGCGTGTGTTCACGAGCGGACGGCTATCCTTGGGCTTAACCATTAAACGGTGTTAAATTGACCTTGAAACGCAAGATTACGAAAAGGAAAGAGATCGAGATAGAGTGGAAGAAACGAGAGTCGGCGCAACGAAAAAAACGAATTATGAGCGACGTTTTGTCGATCCACAAGCGTTCCGATGCTTGTGATTAGGAGGCTAACTGGTAATTGGAACGGTGGAAACGGGTCATTTTCGACCGAGCTCATTTCCAGCGCGATCGTTTTATGCTCATATTCGCTCATTGTAATTGAAGAAACGTCGCGGCTGCGATTTTATCGCCGCCGTTTCTCGGACTCGAGAAACGGCGATTTTTTGTCGATTTTTTTTGGACGCCTGAAGCAGTCGGTTTTTCCGAACGGTTCTTGCGGGGAAATGAATCGCGCAGAAACGAACGGTTTCGTGAAATGAAAAGTGTTCGATATAGTTTTGCAGAAAAACGTTTCGATGTTTAGATGATTGGGATTTGTTTTTCATTGATGTTTTCTGGAGTGGCAAGGAATTGAGAAGATATGATGTTGTGTAGAAACTGGTTGCTCGATTTTGCAAGTCAGTTTTGTGAAACTCGATCGTTTGTTTGTTATCTATGTTTAAACAAACCAGAACTTTTTCTATCGTTTTTTCGAAGTGATAGAGAGTTATACTTCTATGGACGAATAGTATTAAATAACATTTTAGTATTAAACGAATAGAATATTAATCATTATCAAATAGGAATGTTTCATATATTTATATTTCTTGAAGCCATTTCTTTGATTTTTTCAGTCTTTTTTGTCAGCATAGGGATACGTTGGAAGTGTGCAAAGTCGTTGAACGAAATAGGCGATGAAACAGAGGGGAATATTAAGAACGAAATCGTACACTTGTGATCCATTGTACGGAATCCATACAAGCTGCGATATCAAGTTTTCTCTCGCAAATACTTTCACACTTGTTACACAACGACGTATTTTCCACAAATTCGAAACATATTAATCGAGCGACCCGTTTGCGACGGCAAAAATGATGGAACAGCAACGCGAGCCGATAAACAGTGGAAAGTAACACACGAGGCGCGATATTCCTGTTTTCCGCACTCGCGGCTATTCAGATAACATTCATAGGCGTAACTGTGACCATTTTTTCGAAAATGAATTGATCCTTTGAGTTTGCGAACCAAAAAAAGGAATTGATAAACTGCACTAAAAATTTCATGAAATGGAAATACAAATTTCAAAACCAAAATTCTGAAAATACCATTTTTATCACAGTTGGTAAATAACTGAGGTAGAAAATTGAGAAAAAACACTCAACAAAGTTGCAAAAGCTTGATCTGATTAATCGAATGTGAAACCGTGTATTTTCACCCAAAATTGAAATAATCGTCGACGGACGATAAATAAAAAAATCGTGCGATGGAACAAATAGAACATAACTGGGATGATTGTTCGCATGCAAATCTCTAAATGTATATGCATGATGGCTGTTAGGCAGACTCGCGCAAATAAAGCATTGAATGGCGGTTTTAAAAAGTTGTAAATGTTACGACAAGATTGTTTTGTTGCACTTGAAATACGTGGATTTGCGTGCCGCTAAACATTATTTATTTCACGCCGGGTATTTTCATAAACATTTTAACAAACAATTTATGCAGTCTTTAATAACACAAAGGTATATCTGATAAGTCACGAATAATTTAAGATAACAATTGACCATTCAGATAGGAAGAACATTCGCATTATTCCGTTATTATTTAACGTGTCACTGTTTGTACAAAAAGTATTGTACAATTATGTTAATTTTGCAACAGTTACGAGTGCGAGTGAACATAACGTTGAGAAAAAAGCCTCATTGGCGAAAAGGCGGACGAAAATGTATTGATAAATTGCGAGAGCAACGTATAAAGTATCTTCTTGGGTTTTAATTTTTTTAATTACGCTCATTAACACTTTGTGCTGTTCGCACTGTCTATTAGCTATATTATTTATACGGAAAAAAATAAAGTCATTATATACATTATTCTTTTCGTTGTATAATTTCATTGTTTTATATAATTGGTACAAATTGTGAAATCTAATTGTGAAACATTTAGAAAAAAAAAGTAACTCAACAATTCTTTCAAGCCAGAACATTAACCTAAATTCAATTCCGCCTTACCAAACAACACACTTCGTTCCCGACACTGTTCTACCAACTTTTTCGAAGTAATTTATTTTGCCGACAAACATTTTCGAACAAATTAACCAAAATCTTGATAAAGTGTAAGAGTCGAACGGAATGAAAGGAATGTATTTCAGTTAAAAAGAACGGTTTTCCTACATTAAAATTGATGTCTGAACTTTAGTTCACATACTTGTCTGAAGTAAACCTAATTAGAATTATTATGAATGTACCAGGGTAATGAACTCAAATTTCACTTAACGTAACTTTCTCCATTTTATAATATTTTTATTTGATGAATATACTGGAAACAAAGCTGTTCAGGCAAATGAATGTACGGATGAATTAGCGGATTTTAATATTTTCAATTGTAAATTTGTAACAATCCGTTTTTGGGATATACGGATTATTTTTCATTTCAATTACAAATGTTCTATTCCATCTTTAAAAGCTATATAAAAAATCAACCTTCATAGATATAGTTAAATACCATTGAATAGACATTTGTTTATTTCAATTCATTTAAATGAATAATGAAAATAAAAATTAGTCAAATTAGATACAGCTGGTCAGACATTAATATATGCAAAATAAAAAATGACTTCAAATGTTTCAAAGCCCTGTTAAGTTTATTCCAAGATTAATTATGAAGCAAATATAATTATAAAACGATCCTTTATTTTTCGAAGTTGATTATTTCGTGTTCTATGATACATACATAGAACGCCAAGTAAAATTTACTATGTCACATAACAAAACTTCTTCAAAATTACATTAATTTTATTCAAACAACATACGATCGGTGACAATGCTAAACAATATAGTAAAATGTACTGGAACATTTTTCTCCGGCACACATACATAAGCGCACATTTCTTCTCATCGTAAGTGCAAATTTCATCATAAGCACGAACTGCTTTTCATCAAAAGCGCAAATTCTGTTTATCTATGATTTTAATTATTACTTTGAATTTGATAAGAGAAACTAAGAAAATACGTTCGATTACTTATTTTACATTATTAATTCATACTTCATCTCTTCATTGTGATTCTGATAGTGGTGAATCCGAAACGTATCTAAAAAAATTAAAAACAGCTAATAATCGAAGTCCTAGTCTGAGCTAGAAATGTACCTACACATTAGTAGATATTTACGACAGATATTAACAAGGCGTTAACAAGATTGTTATAGACAAGTTCCGTTAGATAATTGCATGTTGATTTGTACCTTTTACTATTGGCTTATAAATAATAATGTATACAATTTTCATTATCCCATTACGTAGTATCACTACACAAACGTGTAGTATAATACAAATTTAATACATCCAAATTTCTTATCATTTGAACTTGTCACAAGTCTCACTTGCCCGTTTTTGTTAGTGTCGTCTTTTTACATCAATTCAAACTTGATCAATCCCAGGAAAAAATATTTTGGACGTACATAAAAAATACATTAATGATACCAAAATAATGCCCAAATTATATTATAAATTATGTCCAATGTTTTGTAGAATTTATGAATTATTTATGAATTATTTATGTATAATTAATGCATTACTTTTTTTCATGCAATTTTATTTTTCTCACTGTTGGACCTCTAAACATTTTTGTTTCTCTCACTCCCGATGAATTTCTCTCCCATCGGAAATCGTCATCGCGCGAACGCGCGACAAATGGGACGCGATTCCA
>JABFPB010001211.1:0-27071 GCA_022817645.1 Ceratoteleas bidentatus | reverse complement strand
TAATAATCTCCATTTTGATGTGGACGGTGCGATAACAACCGTGGTACAAAGTGAACTACTTTTGATTCCAAACACAATCACCCGAAATCAAAACAGCATTTCATTTTAGATTTTGATGATGGAGCACTGAACCGAGCATTGAACCAAGCAGTGTCCAGAAAAGTGTTGTTATATATGTTTTCGAGCTAATACACATTATATCGTCATATTGTCGATTATCTCGTCGGCGAGATAATATATCACGAGATAAATCGAGATAACATTTTGGTGCGCTTTTATAACATATTTTGTGCGCTTTTCTAACAAAATTTATGTGCGCTTTTCCAACAAAAAAAGTACCCAATGTGCGCTTTTGTCACTCTCCGACATATATACAGTAAAATGCAAAATTCATATCAATACCTGGGCGCCGACTCAGTCATTTTTTTAATTAAAAAAAGAGTGAGATGGTAAATTTCCACGTGGGATTAAATTAACCGACGTGGAAATTTACCATCAATCCAGCCTTGGGCGATGGTTAGCCGACGGTTGGCCCCCCATTTGTCGCCCAGCCGTTAAGCGTTGGCACAAGATTGGAATGAAACGCAGGAAGCCTTTGGGCCGTTACTCCAAAAAACCATTGACAGTCACTCTTGGCCAAAGAGTGGTTGCCGGTCGTTAGTTGATCGTTTTGAATGGAAAAAAACATTATAATATTCACTGCAAGTACAGTTTATAATTTACCTTAATTTTGTAATTTGTAATTTGTGGAAATATCTCTAAGCATAAGCCAAGCTTGTGCCGACAGTCGATTTTATTATTTGATGATGCAAACTGTTATCATTGGACCAGCGTTGGACCGATTGTTTATGGATCTTGGGCCAAAGTTCACCCGCGTTTCGTACCGACTGTTTCCCAGGAATGGGCCAGTACTAGGCCGATTGTAACGGTTGGTAAACCACAGATATTTCTCTATGGAAAAATGCCAACTAAACTTAGTAGAAAAAGGTACTTATACCCCCATGGATATAAAATCCTATAAGTTCATAGTTTTTCAGCTTATACATTTTTAACTTAAACATTAATTTTTATGGGATATTAAAACCAAAACGCATTCACGTCTACAAAATGTTATTGTATGTAATAAGTCTACTAACTTTTTATGGACCTATTATTATTGCTGATTAGCCTTCTGGTTACGATAATCAGTCGATTTTGTTTTCGCTGAAATGCAATCTCTGGTACAAGCACAAAAACACACATAAAACACATAAGAGGTCACAACCTCTTATTTTAGGAGATGTGTAAGAGACTTGTTTTTCTAGCGAATATATCTCATTTAGATAATTTTTAGATTGATTTTTACAATACTGCTTCGTGACAATGCTATCAACATGTTGTTGATATTGATGTTGAACAATAACAACAAGAAGGAATATTTACATTCATATTTACTTCATACAGTATACTCTAAAAACAATCCTCTTATAATTTGAGGATTATTCTTATAATTAGAGGAATATTCTTCTTATAAGTGGAAAATTCTTATTATGAGCAGAATCTTCTTAGCATAAAAGGATTTTCTAACAATTTTTTTCAGTGTATATTTAGAACACGCAAGTGCATGCACTAGAAATACAAGTGTCTTACACATTTCTTAAAATCAGTGGTTAAGAGAATTGATCTATCTTTTTGCTACTTTGTATCTTAAAAGAAGGTACATTTACTCTCTTTTCGAACCTCTTAATATGAGAGGTATGCAATCCTCTATTGGGTTTTTGTATATATACAGTATATTGTTCAGTGTAACGGAAAAATGTAATTTTTCATGTATATGTTGTGTTCTTATACATTTTTATAAGAACTCAACATATGTATGAAATATATATCTTATACAAATTGAGTGAAATTACACAATCTATTATGCAATTTTGCAACCATATTGCACTCGATTTTAACAATTTAGTTTTCTGTTTACAGTTCAGTTTTTCAGTTTCCATAATTCGTTGGTTATTTTTCTTTATAAACGTCGCTGGTATTTTTTTATTATGTGATCAAAAAACACAATAAATTGTAATAAAAAAGAAAAAATATTGAACTAAAAATTAACTTTAATGAAGATTAACCATAGATAGATTATATAATTTTCACATAATCTGAAGAAACATTTTTCGCTTTTTATTCGCAGAAAACTTTTCTCGGATAAGAAAGTAAACTATGCTTTTAATTAAATTAAGAAAGGTTAATTAAGCATGAAGTCGTTAAGTTTTACAAATATGTTATATATTTTATATTTTTTTATAAAAATAAAGCATGCATGTTCCAATTATCGACTAGCATTGACGATCTAAATGTTAACAACATCACGTTACGAATATTTTTATACGAGTATCTGTAAAATCAACGGAAAAAAATGTGCCACATTTTTTTTTATTTTTAACTGAATCAATTATATTATATTAATTTAACTAAAATGTTTGTTTGTATTATTTTTATTTTTTTATTATCTATCGAACGTAGAAACATATTCTTGTGACTTATTCGCCATTTAGTATAAATTGAAGCTAAAAATATGAATTATACAAATGTATTGAATTATAATTACTTCATATTGAATCCAATATTTATTTGACCAAAATCACCTTGATAACTATGGTAATATACAATATGTAAAAATACCGGATGGGTTATTTGAGGAGTCACAGATTTTTGTAAATTGTATACAAATCTAGTATATACTTTATGGAAATTTCATTCTTGAACCAGTTCCACATATTTTGTAAAAATTGTAGTCATCAGAACATACAAATATCAATTTTTCACAATTTAATAAAGAAATTGTCATACTATTCCGACCACTATATATATATATGAACAAATAATAATGTTATTCTGGCTGGAGATTCAACGTCTTCAATTTTCTCGAAGATGTTGAAATTTCTCCTTTCTCTTCATTTCACAATTACTCATACTGAACTTACGTTTGTTCAAACGTCAAATTACTGTCGACTTCTTTTATTGCAATCGGGGCATTGTTACCGTAATGACGGTAAAAAGCTCGCCGTAGAACTTTGTAGTAACTTGGTTGAAATGTTTATGTCACGCGTGACACATAACTCCAGGATTCTTGACAATCAATACTCAAACCGAATGAGCAACGTTGATGGATAATGACGAATATTTGAGATGTTCCTCTGACTGTATTATTGAATTGGAATTCGACAAAGAACTGACAGCAGCATGTTACTTGCACGCTCGTTGAACGAAAAGCCTTCTATTTTTATTCGAAAATCACAATGCCGCTTATAAAAACTGTATCACAGACGATCGAGCTTTAAACAAGATCGATTCTTTGAGTTTCGAATCGATCATTAATATGACACGGATGCGAGAGTTAATACGATCGGCTCGTGTTTGGAAACATTCAATCTTAATCTCCTCGGGAATCTACCTGAATAAAACTTCGAGTCGGAAATTTGGAACATATTTTTTACGAAGATTTCATCATTTTATTGTGGCATTTTTACTTATGGATATAAATGGCTCGTTTCAATAAATGGAATTTTATTACGAGTGTTTTTTTCGTTGTACATGTCCGGTACCAGAACGGCAAAGAAAAAGTAGCGTTCGTAATATACATGTGTAATACAAAATCAGATTACTGTTTTGAAGGAGTGCTGAAACTATAAATATTATTTTTTCTCTGTTCAGAATGCGAGAAATTGTAATTTTTTTTTTCAATATACAATATGTATGTTGACAAATTAAAATGTTTGTGAAAAAATATTTTTTATTTTCGAAAACAAATATTTGATACGAATTGTAATTCAAAGATTAAACAATTTTAATAATTAATGTAGAATGCAAAAACGCGTTGCAAAGTTCGAGAGATATCCAGAAACGCAATTTTCCGTCAGACTCTCGAGTTAATTCTTCCCGAGAGCAAGAATAATAAAAGAAACATTGATTTTCGGTAAAATTCACGTCGGATTAAACACGAGCATTTCTCAACAAAGGAAACAATAATATTTTTCATACAAACTTAATGGAATCTGAAATTTGATCTAAGTTGAACGATTTTTTAGTCTTATTCAATTACATTCAATTGAAGTCGAAGAGAATAACGCACCAGTAATTAAAAGATATCAAGATAAATGAACAATTGCTATATTATGACACGTAACTTCAATTCACTTTAAAACTAAAATGGGTCATGAGTTATCTTTATTTTTAATATCGTTATTTAACATCGCCTCCGAAATATTGATTTTCCATTCAATAACGTTCTCGCGTTTCAAAGTCATGTCACCCATAGATTACTCGCAACATATTAGATAAGATGTTATTATCAAATTAACAATTCGTCAAAGTCGCTTTCAGTGGATCGACTATACCATTAAAATTCAAATATCACACTTGATCGAATTACTCTCGCCATTGAAACACTCGTTAAGAAGTCACCGGATAAATTCAACATAGCTATACGCCAAACTTTGATCTTCGAGCGAAAAAAGCAGTCGGATGAAGATTAAAGTGCAAAGACGGATATTAATTTATGCTGTTTGCGTATCGGCGGCAGCGACGCGCAATATCGCCGTATTGTCGCGGGATGAAAAAATTACGCGCAAGCTCTCCGGTACATATTTGACTTAACGCCCGGAAAGCCACATATTGTTTGCTCAAGGCGTGATTCACTCCCGCTGGATGTTTGTATTGCCATTCAGAAGATATTTTCGAGACAATGGACGAATTCCCGATTCGCGCGACGTGCGACTGCAGATTCAGACGAACGCCTCGGCAAGAAACTTTCTTGCCCCTTTTATCTGCGAACAAGAGCCAATAATTACTTTTGCTTGGATGAGAAGCACGGCGGAATGAATCGATGATGGAGTTTGAGTCAGTTTCCCCTTTTATTACGATTCTTGGGGCCTTTCAAATCATCCCTTCGTCACTGTTTCGATTAAGGAGCCACCCCGGCATTGGCATATGAATCGACCCGGGGTGTAAGTACAATCCCGTCGACTTTAATCAATATAATTATCTCATCGAGTCGGCACGTAAGATATCACCATCTGGACCGAGAATAATCCATTTACACCGTTACCTGCGGAGGAATTTTATTTCCGCTCGTCAAACCTGCCAGCTACTAAACTGTTATTAATTCGCACCGCTCGGTCGAGCCGAATTTTCCAATAGGAGCGCGTGTCAAATGAAAATGTCAAAATCGATTTTCATTAGAACCACGTTCCTGCATTTCGGAGACAGCGTGTTTCATAATGTAACCGAAATATTTGCCTTATGAAAACCGACGTGGCAAAGTTGATCTTCTGGAGCGCTGTTTCGTTCTTTAATCGAGTAGGAGAATCTAATAAAAACTCTTATTACGTTTCGGGTAAGCCAGTAAGGTGATTACTCTAAATTTGACACTTTCATTTTGACATGAAGTGTGTGTATTAAAAAAATTACTGCCGAAGTTCCGATATTAAAATGCAACATTCCTGTCGTTGATCGTTGCTTTTCATTCGCTAAGAAAGCGTCTTGTATTTCCATCCTCAGATTGCTCCGAAACAATAACCATCCGATAACCGTACTTTTCGGATTTCATAAAAAGGGCTCGGCGAACTATTGCATTATGTAAGACAGGTGATTCTCCGCTACTTTCCTGTTTTCCGTCCTAACTCGGGAGTATCGAAAAAATTCTTTCCGGCAACAACAAAATTATTCAATTTGCCGGCGAATGCTTTGGTCGCGTGCGCTGCGCCAATTCGCCCTATTATTAAAATAGAAGATGAGAGTTCCTAAGTACGCAAAGTTGTCGGCGTCGTCGGCTCGTGGACAAAGAGTTAGTGGATTTATCATAAAGACGGTAAAATACGACAAAAACGGCGCAATGTCACCTTGTAAACGGTTTCTTTGATCCTGAGACCCCTCTGAAGCGAGTCCGCAGCGCGAAGAAAATAAAGCGCTCTTCTTCGCGATTCCTCGGCGACGCGATGTCGAAAAGCTTTTGGCGCCTTTGAAGAAAATATTTGTAAATTAAAGACAGTTAACTTTTATATTTTAAATTGCCCGTCGGAGTCGCCGAAATATAATACAGTTATGCCCGGCCTTCTCATTAAAGCCTTAACGTAAACGGAGCTGCGAAATCTTAGCTGTGAGTAATTGGAAAATTGTTTGCATCGTCTAAACAGATTTTTGACACAAGAAACAAACGAGACGAGCGAGTATTTCCCTTGAAAGGAAAATGGTTATAAAATGACGTTGCAAAGTTTCAAGATCAAGACTTTCGATTCGATTTAACCTGCTCGCGTGAACTATTCAAAATGCGAGCGATAAGTTAACCCGGAAAATGTGTTGTGTCAACCTAATCAATTCCGATGCCAACGAACTTTTGCGTGAACAAAATGCCCTTAACAGTTCAATGATTTCATTAACGAATTTTTATGAAACTGTAATTCTTGCACGCACACACAAAACGAGTTCCAAATACCAAAGCTGGATTTTAATCAGGCCGAATTGGCGAAATTCTGGTTGCACCGATAAAATTGCTCGCCGCGTGAATTTGGACTACGCATTAAGAAGTTAATTAACATTTGTCCGGTTAATAAGCGCGATGAGAAATATCGCCGGTGTAAGCAAGTTGCCAAACCAGTCTAAAGGCAGATATACTTTCAATTAAAACTGCAAAAACGCGTGACTCGCCAATAGGAACGATTAATATCTGTCAAATTAGTAGCGCTTGCACGACGACACGCAAATGATTCGGCGTGCATTATACATATCATAATTAGCGATGAATAAGTAGCCGGGCGCCGCGCGGAAGGATGCGCCCGTACGCTCGTGTACACATATATATTAAACGGCAATAATTATACGGATAAAACACGGACGAAAGAGCGAAGCGTTATACGCGTCAAGTATGTTTGCGGAACACTCGTCTCGTAACATAACGACGAAGCGAGAAGGAAATTTATTTCATCCGGGGGAATCGCGTCGCTTTGCTCCGGCTCGGCCAGTCAGGTTGCTTCCACTGCAAATATTTTTCCGCCTGCGGGACATGCCTCGTCAAAATGCTCCCATTGTTCTGTCCCGCGCTCTTTTCAACGCAGCTCTTCTTTCTCTACTTTCCGCGATTCTTTTTGTTTTGCGTTTTTGCACTCGCTACTTCACGCTCGATACATTCCGAAACTTGCAGCGCAAACCACTTGAGACTTTTAATTTTCCAGCCGACCATTTTTTGTCACCGATCGCGGCTCGCAGCCGTTGAATAATTCGATTTCGATTATGCCGTTTGTTTTTTCACCGCGTTCGTTTATTTTTCCATTTGATTGGACAAAAAATGCATAGCTACGCGCCACTCTCGCGTTATCGACAGCCGCGCTACTGACGTGCTCGGGTAGTCACGGATAGGAGTCGTAAATGGTCAAAGAGTGGCTTTTTTCGCTTTACGGACACTTGTGTAATTAATTTTGCATTTCATTGTACGGGAATGCAGCATTGGATTTTGCGAAATAATTACAGATTATGAAAGTGATTACTATTATTTTGATTTGTGTTACTAAATCCATTCACAATTATTAGAAAGGTATTTGGTAGTATTTATAGTTGTATTGGATCTTTTGGTTGCGACAAATATGCGATTGTTCCGATAATGTAATTGTAATTATAATCTGATATGTATATAGAGCGTGTAAATTTGATAATAGAAATTTGAAACTTGTAAACTGAACATTGAAATGCATTATAATAAACAATATGTCAAAATAGATAAAGTGCAAGTAGAGTAAATAGCTATCGGAGTTCATTTGAATTTATTATAACTAATGTGGCAATTCACATGTTGCTTGGTGTATAGACTAAACTTTTTATTCATCGCAGAGAAACAACATTTTCTGCGAATGTTTATTTAGTTTGATAGAGTAATCAATATCTATTGTTGCTTCTGTTGAAATTGACGTGACTGCGTAAACATTTCTGATAATATTTATTCTAATTGCCGTATGTGCGTGACAATACTACAACTTTAGAGTATGTTAGAGCTGAGCTACATACACTTGAATCTAATAATGGATGACATTGGATTGGTTACTTTTAAATAGCCGCATTTATTTTCTTCGTAAAACTTCTATGAAAATATTAATATGCCCGTGAATATAAAATGTCATGAAGTTTAACACTTATATATTTTTAATACCTCAAATTATTCTCCGTTCAGTAATAAGTCTATCTTTAATGTTGCATATTCTATAACTCCTGTACACAAATCATTTTAATCAAAGCAAACACATTTTGGGATTACAAAAAGGATCCCCGGATATCTTCCGTGTACATTCCAAACGTAACACTCGGTCAGAAAATCATTTAAAAACACATCCAGAAACTTTCATTCCGCCACGAAACAACGATGGCGAGTTGCGATGCTCCGTATGCATTACTCTAAAAATATATACAATTTAAAAACTTCCAATAAATTACACGAAACTCATGTCTCATATGCCGACACGTCCTGTTCCAGCGAGTTCGTTAACCCGTCGCGGAAATTCCTCGCGTCCCAGGTCGCGTTCATCAAATCCTCGCGTATCAGCCGATCCGGCAAGAAAAAACGCCGATGCATTCAGATTAAAGCTGTTATGATTGAATCAGCCGAACGAGTTATACACCCGTGAATGTAAAAATGTGTGCGATCCCTCGCGTAATTTATTATTGCAGATTAGCGAGATAGAATCTAAGCAGGCTTAGGTGGCGGCGGTCCCGGGCGTTCTTTCTCATAACGAGCTCAGCTCGTCCGACTGCCGCAGCAGTTTCACGCTTGATAGACACGTCAGCGTCACGGATCCGCGCGATAAGTAAATGAAGTCGTTCGCGGAAGACGATTCGACGCTTGTAATAACACCTGCACGCCTTATCCCGGCCTAGCAAAATCAACGATATCGAACTCCCGTTCCGTGTCGAAATATTTCCTTGATCTACACGTAAGATTCGCCATTTAATAAATCCATCCGGCAATGACGCGGTGCCACTGCGAGCGAAATTTTTGCTGCAATGTTATGCCTTCATCTAGGCGGCGGATGAAACGTCGCCGCGGATACTTGAAATTCGTGCCTTTGTTTGGGCAACCCGACGGTATCGAGTGGGGATCAGCGGACGGGGACAGATGAATGAAAATGAGCGGGCGAATTCGACGGGTAACGACGCGCGATAGCGCCCGAAGAGCTGACGCAAGAAGCGAACGGATTGTCGGCGCCCGGACGTTTTATGTGGCCGCGTCGCCGTCCCTAGAATCCCATTTCTCTTTGGGTTTGGCAAGCAAAGCCGCGCCTCCCATCCGATCGGCCAGCGACCCACGACTTCCGACGCCGGCGTCGCCGCTTCCGATACCCCGAAGCTTGTTATCGTCCGATAATCGACACGGGACACGTACCACGAGTCCGGCATGTTGCAGGAAACTGCATTACCGAGCGCGGTGATTTAATAATGCGAGCGCCGCCGTGACGTATCGCCGCTGATTTAAGGCGGCGGCTTAAATTCGCCGCCAAATCCTCTACTGATCAATCCAGGGGGGCGCCACCATCGGGGCGTAATTGCGCGACGTTAGCTGTCGGTTAAGACGCTGCGGGACCGCGTATTGTGCCGCAGCCAATCTGGGATCGAAGATTCGGTCGGATGTGGCGGATCAGGGCGCTCTCGATTCTTGCGCGAATCCGATTCGGAAGCCCGGCCTGCCGGGCAATCATATTACGATCCGAACGAAATCCAGGGGCGACGGCGGCCGGAATGAAAAGTCGCCGCGGAATTGATGTTAAACCAAAAATAATTGGACGGAATCAGATTGATTTGCAATTACGGCATTTCGCTTCCATGGAATTTTGTCTAATACATCAAATTAGTCGCGAGCGCCGACCGAACAGCGAACCGGTTGCTGTTATATGTTGATTACTGATGAGGCAGCCTGGCGAGGCAAAAAGGGACACGTGGACGTAAAAGAAAGCTTGAACGAAAACGAGGGGTGAGGCGGCGGCGACTCGAGTGAGAGATAAGGGGAGCTTCAATAGTTTCCGAAGACAATGCCACCCATAATTGGATTACGAGGTCTGTGCTCCAGAATCCTTAATTTCGCTGATTGGCTCTTTCCCTTTCTGCTGTCTTATTATTCCGTCGCGCTCTCTCCTTTTCACTTGTCACCGCGCGCAACACCCGGCCGATGTCATCTGCCGATCGGACTCGCTGTCCCTTTATCCGCCGGAATAAAGTTACCTTCGATCGTCAACTTGGCAAAACAAATTTTGCCGTATTTTAAATTCAGCCGCCAAATTCTTAAGGCCGAAGCACTGCGAGCGGCACAATGAGAAAGAGGCAAAGTTGACTTCGTACAATGCATATTGTAATCGAGACTAACCATATTGTCAAGACTGCCTATAGTACTTTGCAATACGGCGCTCCCGTTTCATGGAATTTCATAAGCTCATCCTCGTCGGGGCTGAGAAAGCCGTCGATATCCGTCCGACTGATAATTGTGTACCGTCAAACTTTCGCACGGACAAAAATACACCGTACTCGGATTTACGGAATCCAAATAGTTGATAAATGTCGATTCGATAAGAAGCCAATCTAATTACGCGATCCAAACGAGTTGTCCAGATCGAAATCAGTAATAAGTCCGACGTGGAGACGTGGCCAAGAATATTTCTGCTTCCACCAAGCTTAATGTTTTAATTAAAATCCGATTATGATCTATTCCCGACTGGATACCCGTCTCCGGTGCCATCCGCGGCTGGAAATGCCGACGACTGGTGAAAAAACAATAATCGCTGTTACGCATTGATCCGACCGGCATTACGTCGCATTCCCCTAACTGGTACAAGATGACCGGGAACGAATCAGCCTTGACACGGTACGCGAGAAAACGCAGTTGGTCAGCGGGCGACATCCCGCTGCCGCTTGTTTTTCGACGCGGCGTTTTTGGACGGCCCAACAATTCGGCATCGCGGGCGTACGCTCACTTTGAGCGCACTCCATAATTCCAATAAAGTATAGTCATTCGAGAACCATCAATCATGGGAAGCGCGCTCCCGAGGGTCTGACAGTCCACCGCGGAATGCTCAGATACGTAACAGCTTTGTGCCACGTTAATATCGATGAAATCGTATTACTAAATCAATCGAGTCGACGCGCGAATTGTGCGCTGATATACTCGAATTCGCGGTATCGCTGCACGCTAATTTCGCGCGTGGTGCAATTTTTTCGTCAACTTCGCTCGATCGGCAAATGCGTCCGCGATGGCCGATAAATTTGCGAAAAATTTATCGCAGCACTCGGAGATCAAATTGAATGGGAATTTAACGGCGGATCTCTTATTCCGACTGCGAACTTTGTCCGCGACAAAGTAATCGACATCTTCGGATAACGACACCATTGTGTCAGGAATAAAAAGTCACTGGTTTCGCACATTCGTCAAACACAGTTTCCAGTTGCTGATAAGCGAGAGAATGGTATTGCTGACTTGGCGAAGGGTCGACGGGTCAGCACGGCGACAGTCGTCGAGGTACCCGCGGTGGTCTCACTTATAACTCGAATTCAATGGGCTATTATACAAGCGTCGTAAAACTACGTGTTCAGTGTTAAGGGCGCTGTACACTCAAACACGTAAAAGCGGGAGACAAAAACGTCATCGAATTCGAACACGTATTTCATTGCTACCTTACGGCTTCGCGGCTGCGAAACCGCGGGGAACGCTCTTTTCTCGATTATAACGTCTTCCTCGCAGTCATTTCGAAGTTGTTGCGCGACCTGTGCAAACATTTGTCTTATTTCGAATACAAACGTCAGCAGCGGCAAATCATTTTTCACGGGTGAAATTCATTCGTAGAATGAATTTCTTGTGGTAACTGTAGTTGTTAAATAAACGAGATCCCAGAATAATTAAAAACTAGTAAGAAATAAGCAATGAATCTGTAATTTTATCCAATTCAATAGCATAACTTCAAAAGATATTTAAATACATTACGGAAAAAGCTGTATGTTGTTTTAAATAGGTAAAGATTTCAACTGTGAAAATCTGTTTTGAAATCTATACAACGTAGTATAATACAGGTCGAAGGAAAATGTTTGTGTCCGCCTAAACTGTGACGATTCAAATTAATATCCTAACATTTGTCTAAATTTACTTTTCGCTGCATCATCGCCCCTCATATTAATTCCGTCAATTTGCCAAGTTAGGTATCAAAAGCAATTTTTTATTCGATGACGATAGAGGAAAAAACGTGATTGAAACGGATACACTTAAGACGAATATTGTGAAATGTATATGGCAGAAATAGTACGCCACGGTAGTCGGAACTCGATGCCTTTTCCACATTAGTCACGTGAGAAAGAAACGTGGAGTCTCGCATTCGGTTGTTCCGATGCAAAGAAACCGACTTGGACAATTTTATGCTGATTATGTCGAAGCACAATAGAAGCGCACGTCATTCCGTCAAAATTATGATAATCGAACGATTTATAATCAACAAACGTTGAACTTCCGATTCGAAACAAACGCGATTCCGACAAACCATTTTAAGGGGGATCGAATTTGTAAATATCATCGCGCTGAGCTATAATAAAATGTATTACATATGACTTTCGGATTTTGAGTGATGGGATGAGCGGCGCCGCCGCGGAGTCGAACCAATAGAGAGAAAAAAAATCTATTTTTTAACACAGAGAATATCACTTTATATGCAAAGCCTGGTGCAGGGTGTAAACGCGGCCCTAGTGCACTGGAAGAATTTGATGTTTATGGAAGAATTTATTGTACACTGAAGTCACATTTCGCAATGGAGTCGTTTTTGAAAACTATGTTTTGGCCTTGTCGCGAATAAAATCATCAAGCGATTTATCTCAAAATTCGGCCAGGTTATCCGCACCTCAAATGTAATTTGCACTCTTGCCGATTTTGAACCGGAAAAATGATTCGTTACGAAAAACGAATCATGAAACTTACTTAATTCTCAACGAACTGTATACTAACAATTATATTTATGTTAGCTATTGCGCAATCTGGAGAAGGTATGTTTTTCTGGATCCTGGTGGAAAAGATTGCCACCGTTCGATATGAAAAATGTTCAAAGTTATCAAGCCATTCGTTTGAAGTACTGAAAGCGTTCTGACAACCCAATTTTTTCACGCGACGTTATTTTATGCCCGTCTACATAACAAATAAAATCAGTCAAAAGGAGAGCGCGCTATTGATCGAATTCTCACAAGTAATCGAAGAAACAATGCATTCGGATTTATCACGTTCAGAATGAACCTGACGACTTGTAGTGATACATACAAAGCCTTTGCGGCATTACATCCCCTGTCGCAGACACGGAAACAGGGGAGAAAATGTGGATGGATCTGGATCTGTCGTTTCGTATCAGCTTCGTCGATAATATACGTTCCAGGGAAAGACATTATTTAGCCCGAGCGACGAGCAAAACAGAATGACGCTAAACGTGTATAGTAACAACGTTCTCCAAGGATTAATGGAAAGCGTAAATTAATATATTACACGCTCGCTATAACACGTTGCCACGAAACGCGCGTACGCCGCGCGATTAATATCCGAAACAATCTTGTCGCCGCAAATGAGTAAACTGTTTGCCAACTAAAAGTCAATGCGCAGCGAGCGCACTGTGTCGTCTCCCGCGCGATTACAACAAAAACTGCAGACGTTTGTTTGTTTGTTGCGCGATGTCGGTGGCAGACAATACCCTGAGATTATAAAACGAAACGCACGCCATCTTTGTTTTGCGAGGTCGAACCGACAATTCACCGTCGATAATTCAATGGATGCTTGCTTTTGCGGAATAACAGCGACGATTTCGTGCGGAAATATCGGTCTGGCAACGGTCTGGTATAATTTTGGACTTTTAATTTGGTACTAGCCGGTAGGCAGACTTAAAGTCTGGATTCAGGGTGGCAAGATGATGCTGCAGCCTTATACCAGACTGATTTTTTTTCCGTGGGGAATATGAATCGGACGCTCGGAGCGCCGGCGAACAAAATGGAAGATCTGGCGCAGTTCCGTAATTTTCCGCACGCGCGCATAACCGCACGTATGCTCCATCCGATGCTGCTCAATATGTTGACAGAATCCAAGTTCGGCGGGCGTAACGCTGTAAGCCGTAAAAACTTTTATATTAAGTAAAACAGTCGGCGGATAGCAGAGCAAACTTGGGTATCGCTTTAACGGTGTTAGAAGTGCTCGGAATTCGAGAGCCGGCTGTCTTTCCCCCAGATCAACTTATTTTGGAATTCGCGTCAGATATCCGGAATCGCATATTTAAGGCAATTTTCCCAGACAATGTATTCGCTCGAATTTTGTCGGCTTCATTTAAGCGACTTCCTCGTCTGGCTACCGAAAAATTGATCATTTCGCGAACTTGTTCTTCTTTATTATTTTATCCAGTCGTGTTCGTCCGAAACAGTACAACGGCGAGAGAGTTTGTTACTTTCATACGAAAATAGATCAGAGTTCGATCAGGTTACAAATGGAATTTCACGAATCTGTTAAAGTGTAAATATCTACATTTGTATCTGTTTGTTATCTGTACGTAGGTATCTGTTTATATTTTAATCGACAGTCAATGCAAACGCTCCAATTCGAGTGTTTGAATCTCACAATGCTTTTGGATTCTCTAAAATCTCTCATCCTCACTTAGCCAGCCCTACAGCAACATCTTATAACCCTCATATCGGTATCCCTTTATTTACATTCCAATTCGATTAACCCAATTCGAACATCATCACTGGCGCATGTCGACACAGCAGTCATCGTTTTGCAATCTTTGCGATACAATCTGCGTCGCGACATTTTTGCCTCGAGACTTTAATATCGGCTAAAATGCTCCGTCGATAAGATAGTGAACTTTGCTATCACATACGCGGTACTTCATGCTAACCGGGCGACACTCGCTCGCAGGCAAACTAATTTTTCAAATGCGCGTCGGATATTCGAAATCGCGCTGCTCGTTTTACCGCACATCTATAATCCCGGCGTTCGAAATCGCCGAATTAGCCGGTAATATTTCGAATAATTCAAATGCAGTCGAAATAATGGAAATGAAACGCGTTTATCGAATTATTTGCACTGTCCCGATAGCGGTTGAAATGAGTTTCAAAAGAGGATTCGTTTTTGCGATCCCTCTCCCTTTCACGACGGGTTTATGAAGAAACGAGGGAAATACGGAGTAATAATAGATTGACGGTACCTTCGTGATCTATTTCCGAGATGCACGAACCGCGTGCAACGCACCAAATCGGCGATGCTCCGAAACAATCATAAAATCCGTAATTATAAGTCCGCGGCGCTGGAGAATCATTTGGTTGCAAGAACTACTGAACTTGCACACCGATTACGTTATAACTCAAGGGCACACACGGAGCTCCGAGGCAGCAGGCGTGCGGGGGGAAATTACGTATCCTGCGGCCACTTCGCCTTAGTACTCCTCCCCTTCGCTGTCCGAGAAGTCTGGCTCGGCTTTACTATTTTTTTCGCCCCGCTATTTCGTCCTTTTTGTGCGGCGTCTTTTATTTTGCGCCGGCCCGGTCGAACGTGGTCCCGCAGACCATCGCGAAAACTATAACCAGGATATCAAGGGTACCAGTTCCAATATCGTGAGTCAAGTCAGACGACTGCCGTCAAAATTGCCCGGGAACGATGCGGGGTCCTTGCCTTGTCCGCATCCCCAAATTTTAATTAAACCTCTCAGCCAGAACGCGCCCACCCGCCAGATCTAAAATGAACGTCTCCCGTCGCGCGACTTATTTCGGTCACGTGATTATTAGACGCGACCCATATATACAGACTATATTCGGCGAATTATATGCGATTGATCCCGCGGTTAATCGCGCAGCGTCGGTGATTCCGAATAACCGCGACTTTTATCTGTTATTTTTATCTGTTATGATGCGGAATTAATGCCCGCGAATTATGATACTTTGGCAATCGAAAATTCGGTCTTTTAATGACTGGAAAATAAACTTTAGAGAGTTGAATGGATAGTTGACGAAAGAAAATAAGGAGATATGTTTTGAAAGTTCAGTTGTTGAAATAATGGTTTCTGAAACAAGTGGCAAACTTCCGGCAATTTCCGTCGGGCATGGTCAATTTATTAACTTTGTTTGGACACATTATTTCCTTATTATTTCCGAATAATTGTTTTTGTTTGGTTAATTTCGTCGATTGGCATGATTTATTAATATAGAGAGTAGACATTTTACGAACGATCTTTTAGTTGGGACAATGGGAAAAATTGTATACTATATTTGGCAACCGCCGGAAATGAGTGGCATTCAAGTTATATTCTGGGTTGTCAATTTTCATAACTAAAAACGGGTATCTTTTTCAACTGTTTAAGGAATTTGATCCGGTATTCGGTTTCATTCTTGCGTCTTTAGATTACTCAGTTTTTAGATCATTAAATGTTTGAAAATCGACCTTTTAAAAAGTATTGAATGAAGTTTATTGGCTTTTTCCGGCGTTTCTATTTCTATTAACATATTGTGTGAAAGAATGCTGAACAGCTGATTAACTATACAGAGATTGCTGAATAATTTAAATTCTCAAGGAACTAAAATGCACAGTTTTCTCTTCTGCATGGGTGAGTATTTTTACTGGGCTCTTTTTTTGGATGGATGGATCAAAATATATCAAATTTCAAAACTTACAAAAATTATTATAAATCCTTCAAGTGATAAATAGTAATAAATTAGCACAGTTAATATTCAATAAACACGATGATTTAATAACTCACAAGTTCAAAAGCCAGACAAATATTTGTCCTGTCGCGTTTAAATGTTTTCTTTCAATTGTACTAACGTCACGAAAGAAGCTCTTTTCCAGTCAAAATAACTTTCTATCAACAGAGGTCGATACCAAATCACAAAACACCTAACCGCGATTCAAAACAGTTACAGAACAGTCTTCACGTGATTCTTACAATCTGTTAACATCGGTGCGAGACTGTGTGCAGTCACAACTTTTATGTATATTACAATGGGCCCATAAAAACGCGGGTAATTGCCAATGCCACGGTACCGTTTACGGCGGGAAATTGATTTCGCGATTTTCCTCCGCGGCACAATAAATTGTACAACAGCGTATTTATGAAACGTAACATCTTGATGCTGGCACTTGCACTCGTGCGCGTTTCCAAAAGATAGGAAGTGTGGAGTTAACCGGCCGGGATGTGAACGGGCGGTCTACATACGCTGGCAATCGTAAAATTTGATGGCCGCTCTTAAGATCCCCATTTGATTATAGAGACCTTCGCTTCCTCGTTGCGAGTCAGCCTCATTGGAGTCTATCTGGGTTCCTCGTGGATTTGCCGGCGAAACCGTCGGGTTAAGAATAAAACGGTACCCCCTCCCCTCTCGAATCCGCTGCCCGCCCCTCGCAAGAAATATTCCACGGGCTTACTTCGGATTGATAAACGCGTCTCGCGTTTTCTTGCGGCTCGTCTCTAGTCGCGTCTCGAATTACGACGTCCCCGGGCACGCAAAAACTCGGACTCTTTTTCTATAAAAACCATACTCGAGTGCTCTAACCAGATGCCCGGCTCGTAACTCGCAACCGAGCGAATGATAAGACGAACAAAAAGAGTCACCGCGCCTCTCTCTAACGACGATAAGTCTTCGACCAGGGATCGCCGGATCGCCGCGAAATCTGACAGTCGCACAAGCGGAATCCACTTGGGTATTCATCATACCCGGTGCAGCGGCGCCCGAAAAAGTACTCCCCGCACGGCGTATTATGACGCACGCTTTGATTCGATGCGTCGCTCGTATAACTCAGCGCAACCCATGCGACTAGAAAACGCCGGCGAACGACTTTCGCTACCGCGGACTTTATGTATATTGTTCCGACGGGGCCCTCATGAATTAGTCATTTTCGGGGACGCGGTATGAAGATATGAAGACGAATTACGTCGTTCACTTTGATCCCGAAAGCAGAGAGATCGATGACGATCCGACACATTATGTCAAAAATCCTAGCGGCTCCTTTAGGCGAGACAATTTACGACCGATAGATTTGTCGTTATTTGAGCGATTGCAATTGTTTATAGATTATTTGCAATGAAATTTCGGAATGTAGACTCGTTTATGGATGAGATATAATTTATGTAGATGTGATTTATTTTCGAATTGAATATCAGTATACAGAGGCTTCTGTGAAGACTTTGGCTGGTATATTCTGATTATAGCCCCGCGAATTTTGATTGTCTCCATTCGACCATTCTCATCAATCATTTTTATGTGGCAAGCATAAATATAATGTCACAAAGTTTCCGTAAACTTCAGCCAAAGTTCACGCGAACTCGAAAACAACGAGGCAAAAATGTGAAACATATAACTCGTGGGAAAATAATTTGTACGGTCCAGTCGCGCGTCGCAATTTTATATAATAAGTAGCTCGCCACACATCTGTGAGAAATGTTTGTCGTGAAGGAACATTACAAGTTTAAGTATATCTCGCCGCTGTCTCGACGATGAAGATATAAAACTTGTAAATTATGCCGCAAAGAATGCAGCGATATAATTTTTTACTTAGGCAAAAATGTTACATCTTGATCCCAGATGATACGCTCCTTTTCGGCGGCTTCCATTATTTACATACGTCTCGTGCGCCGCTTTTGATTTTTAGCGATTCAACATTTATTTCGAGACGGCGCCCGCCAAATGGACAAAAATTGCAGCGCATCTCGCGGGCATTAAAATTGTAAATCTACGGAGCTGTTATTATCAACATAAAGCACTCGCGATCGCCCGGCGCATTTCGATAACGACGTCTTGGAGCCCGACAATCAATTGCGGCGCGTTCCGCTGCACAACATGAAACAATCTAATAACCATAAAACCAATTTCCGTTCATTCGTAAAAACTATTTAACGCTTATCAATTTACGTGAAAAGCGCGCTCTGAAAATATCAGCCGCGAGCGCAAATCCTTTCGCGGCAAACAAATTCACTTTACGAGTCAATACCGTGGCGCAATAACCAAAGGGAATTTTCCTTTTTGACGTGAATCTCTTCATCGAACCATTTCCGTCGGCCGAAAAAATACACACTTCATCAGCAAGTTTCATAACGACGCCATGAAAATTCGATTTCACGTCGATAGTCCGCTTTTTCCCCGCATCGATTTTCCCTGAACTTGATCTTGACGTCCCGAGTGACTCAGACTTGGACACAAATGGGCCCAACCAAATATTCATTTCGCGACGAAACAATGCCACTTGGTCGCCACGGCAACCCAGAAAGAAACGTTTCACCTTTTCGCTCGCGCGAGATAAAACGTATCGAGTTTCTTTCGTCTGAAATCGCCTTTCGCGCCCGAACCATTTAGCTATTGTTAATTCGGTCGAGACGTCGCGCGCATGACCCGATTCGGGGTATCGAATAACAACGCCCGGGGCGTAAAAACGCCCGGCGAATATCGTTTTTGACATTATCTCGATGTGTCTGACATTCCTTCTGCCGTCTGCAACAACGGAGCGCGCGAGACCGAGCTGTATCGATTTCATTTTGGCAGCGCCTCGAATTCTTTTGCCAGGTCTATTTGCCTGACTGCGATCGATAAAAAATGATAATGCCCGCGAACGATTGTTTTTTGCGACCACGGCGGCTTTGTTTGCTCGCGGTGTCCGACGCGCTCGCACGAAATGAATTGGAATGAAATCTGCAACAGCGAGCACTGTTTACTCTGCGATCACGCTGAAACGCGCGATCCCATTCACGCGTTAAACCCCCGTCCGTCGACCGATTTATCGCGCGAGAAGACATGAAAATGGTGCCCGCTGATGTGATTATGCGTTTCGCTTAGCCAACAAAACCCTCACGCATTGCGCTGCGGGACTTTCGAGGATTATACCGATTTTTGCGGCTTTTTGCGCGAAGGGTTCAGTTTCGTATGTTTCTTGCGTGGGCTTGGATATTAAGTGTGATTGAGCGACGGAGACGGACGATTCGAATCACGAACCCTTGATTACTCGATTATTGATTTCGACCAATCGAGTCGTTTATTTTTTGCGAATTCAATTCAATCGCACAACCGGAGAACTGCGTCGTGTTTTGAAACGTTTTCGAAGGATGGATGGAAACTAATAAGTTTGAGCGGGAAGATGCTTTCTGTGGAAAAATGCGGCATTAAGCATCCCGAAAAAAGGGTACTGGGAAAAACACGTGTTCCCCGGCGTCATAACTTTCTACATTTGCATCTGAATTCCATTACACATTCCGAGTTTTTGTTTAATGTATTCTTGAAAAATACTCGTCAGTATTCGTGGTATTTTTGCTACTGTTTTTTTGGTATTGTTTATAAAACTCTGATATTGGTCGATCTCTATTTCATTCGTCGAATTAATAGTATGATGAATGCATAATTCAAATCAACGTGACTATTATTTTAAACATTCTTAAACAACAAAATAATTTTCTTGTATAAACGAAACTGAAATTTTTTCCAATTCTCGTCGAGAGGTATTACCCAACACGATAACTTCCAATTCAAATCTTTTCGTTTCTCCATTCAAACCCTATTTTCCTCATCTCACCCGCACAACATTTTGTCAGTCGATTCCCCCTACGCGATTATTTTGATTCCATCACTCTCACCCGCCTATCAGTGCCATTAAATCGGGCGCAATATTTCTGCCCGCACGCGGAAAAGCATCTGAGAAAACTGTCACGCACAGAATTACGCACGTACTCTAAAGACGGTGCGCTCTTTTCCCCGGGAGCGCGGAAAACTCGGCTCGCTGCGATGACTCGGGAGACTCGAGCCACGGAATTTCAATCTCAGATCCGCGAGGATGTACGAAAATTTCATTTCGTTCCGCCGCACCTGACTGTGTGTGCGCGCACCAAGGGAAACGCGAATTCAATGAGCCCCGCATTGTGTTAGAATTCGAAATTGAGCGCTGCATTATTAATTGGCGCAGCTTCGTCCCCCGGCTCGATTTTATTTATTTAAACAGCCGGATTAGGTGGCGGGGAGGACGGCAGGGACGTGCGGCAATTTACCGTCATTACGCCGGCATTTAAATGTTTTATTATGCAAATCAACGGCGACGCCGTTCGCTTTCGATTTGCCGTTTTTGTTTTCGTTTCTCTGTAAGCCGTGTTCGGCCGCCACTCGATTGCGAGTGCCATGCGCGTTTGTCGGTCGCAGAAATTAAAATTTCTCGGATGCGCCGCTGCGCCGGAAAAAATCGGCCCGGCGCGTGCGGAATTCAATTTTATGTTTCATTTCATCGAGCGCCGCAATCCGCCAGCGCGCCTAATCGAACAATCGCGCGTTCTTTTCGCGCCGCCGTTCCACCCGTGACAGATGTTTAGCTTTTCTCGTTTTGCGCAAAGCCCGCCGGAGGCGGCGTTTCGCATGTGGGATCATTGTCCGTTAAACGAGAGCGAACGGCAAAGTACGAGCGCTGCGACCGGGCCATTTTTCAAAATCAAGTCCCGAATAAATCAGCGCGCACGAACACGGTCCGGCTGAAATGCCCCTCTCGTTACCGCGTGGTATTGCAATTTAAGCCGCAACAGCTTATTAAGTCCCACGAGACACGTATCGGTAAGTGTTGCGACACTTTCGACGTTTTAAAGAATAAATCAGGGACCACAATTGTTGCGCTCGATGTGCGCGTTTTGTTTCGCGGTAGATCGATTGGCGCGGATCAGTTTACAGATCACTGTTTCGTATCGCAAGAAAAAGTTCTCGCGGCGAGAAAATTGATGCCCGACAGCGGAAGGTGACGTTTGGTTAAAAACGCGATTACAGCCGGGCGCAAATGCGAGAGATATTTCTCGTCGCGAGTATCGATTGGACCGACACAAAGGCATCGAACTAATCAATGTTACACTTGTTCTGTTGGTAATCATCATACGTCGAGTACACTCCCCGCTGCGCGTAACAATAAACTTGAAGCAATGCCGGGTTTCGGGTTGCACAATGGCTTGAATAAAACAAAGTCACCTCGGAATCAATTTTGCAATAATCGTTCCGATTGTAATCGAATTATCGCGCAGGCATCGTGGAAATGGAAGGCCAAATGAAAATTAATTTGCACGCGGTTCGGGTCCAATCCGACTCGAATAACTCGGAATTGATTATATCAAGTGACCATCGATTGACGCTAAAGGCGATTTCGGTTGTAGTAAAGAATGCCCCCGCCAGTCCATTTATCCCGTTGACTCTGATATAGCGTAGTTGGTACACAATGCTGCGCGTGTATTTGTGTATTATATTGTAAGGAGCTTTTGCCTGAACAATGACGTAATTCAGGTATTAACATGCTCTTGAATTTTCAAGTCCGATTATGCGCTCGTAGATATGAATGTTGACCACACCTAAGCAAGCACGATCATATCTCTTCACGCATTATTATGCTTCGTTGTTTTTGCACGGATAATATGTCGTGTAATATCATATTTAATCGTGAACGATCAAAGATTAATTCGAACGTTGCTCGGAGTCAAGCGTTTCATCAACAAAATGCCTACAAACAAATGCGTTTAAGAAAGGAAGATTAATATTTATCTTATTGTTCGAGAAATGAAATTCAAGGAGTTGAATATTAATTTAGTTTATTTATATTTGTTCATTTATTCGAGTTTATGTAATATTGGAAAGCTGCAAAATTAATGAATGTTGTAATAAAAGGACTTTGAAGATTTATCCCTGAAATTTAAATTGTCGTTGAGAAGTTCCAAAAGATATATCCTTATATACCTATAAAATAAATACATGTTTTCCACAGTCGTTTTCATTTAAATAAATAGAATAGTTATCTTTGCGCATGCGCATAATAATAAACCAAAATTTTGGAGAGCCAACTAAATTCATTTGTCGAAAAACTAATAACTGCAATTTAAACTGCTTCTACTAAACACTATTCTGCGTTCCGTCATGGAAAAGTGTTACAGCATTAGCGACGAGTCTGACAGTTCAAATTTGAATTCTTGTACAATTAAGTGTCCGGTATTTATTTACCCGTTAACATAGCTTTCTTCGTAAACTGGGAAGGACAAAAAAATGCGCTTCGGAGCTTCTATCACGCAGCGGCAATTTTGAAAAGCGTGTATTAAATAATTGCGGAAAAAGGGGGCTCATTTAATTTTGTCTTTGCGGTAAATTAAATAAAAAAGGGATTGTTCGTTCGTTCTTTTGTGCCATAACTTCGCAATATGTGACGGTCGGGGCGTAATGAGCGTGGCACATGAAATAGCCAATTTTTCCGCAGGAAGTCGGAGGTTTTTCTTTGACCCGCACTGCCATTCAGTTTTTCGTGGTACACGAGTGGCGAGCACCGTCTAGATACATGTCTGGAATGCGACAGGAGAATGCGTAACAAGATTGTGCGGAACGTGATAACGAACACTGAGAAAAATGCTGTTGTAAGTATCCCGCCGCCGTCGGTGATTACGGCAATTCCTGCAACAATTACTGTGTAACGAGAGTAACGGCCTTTTTAAGGGGTTTACGAAAGATTGCGAGCCAATGCGCGACGTCCCGCGCAAAAAGGCGCTCGGAAGCTACATTTTAATGCCACCATGATTGCGGCTGATTAATCCTTTCAATATTTTTAACGCCGCACTTTTTTTATTTCGCACGGTCATTACCGCTTAGAAACGCACGACCGGCAAACGCTCACGGTGAGAACCTTTCGATTCGCTCGCGTTTTGTTTCATCAAGAGAAATTTCATTCACCCGGGTCCCGTTGAGACACGGCACCGGGAAAAATTCAAAACCGTATAGCAAGTCAGCAGAAATCACTTCAATTTGCTCTTTTATTCGGATGAAATGTATTGTCGCAAATGAAAAAATGGTTCGATGGGGAAAAGCAAATTCGATTCGGTGCGACGGTTACTGCTTTTTGGTTCAGATTCGGAATAAAAAAATGTATGTCGCGTTCGCATCGATTTTCGCGTATCCAGTTTAACAATACTGGGTTTTGTAATGTAAACTTAAACAATTAAGGATTTTTTATTGCAATTTAAAAAGTCAAAGCGCGTGAACAAAAATGTTTTATGAATGAGTCTAATGTTTTCGCTGTTGAACCAACTGAAGGTCACTTGATTGAAGGGAATTTTGTTTGAATGAGCATTTTGTAGAGTTAGATCTGCTCCATTAGTGATTTAAATATACACATGGTCATGATAGGATTGATTTAAGTGAATTTTAGAATTGCAATTCACTGTCATTATACCGTAAGAGACGTTCTGGGAAAAGAGTAATTAAAGACCCTATAAATTAATTAAGCCATTTATGTTTAAACACATTCAGTGTCGTTTAACACAAATCTCTTTCTATGCATTTCTACTACAATCTCATCCTCAAGTTACATTTCGCATTTCCTCCAAATTTATGTTAAAAATTTTAAATACTCTAAATATTTGAAAAAAGTTTCACCCAACCCTCATTAGCAAAATTATCTCGTAAAATTACAACCGCCATCGCATTTGTTTCGCAGCGTTCAGATCAAACGCGCCAATGTCGAAGACGAGTCAGCGAATTGTCATTCACGTTAAATTAATTAGGATTATAATTAACGCGCATTATCCGCGGTGCGCGTTCCCGCAGCTTCTGTAATTACAACGCCGCGCGTGAAAGAAGCGCGCGAAATGAAAAGCTCGCGACGCTTATCATATTTGTAGCCGTGCGATCGCAAGCCGAGATGAATTAGTGGGTATTGTGCGGACAAAAACGCGCGTCCGGTTGATCCAAAGAAAGTATCGGGATTAATTGCACGGCGTTTTAATTAATGTCCGTAAAAGCCGCACGGCTGTCTTCACCTGTCAGCTGGTCAGCGAAAATCAATGCCCCTTTTTTCCGCGTCTCATTTTTCGCCGCCGCATTCTTCCATACCGATATTTATTTACTCTTGCCGTTCCCTTTTTGTTTCGCTTCTTTCACGTGTGCGTCGATTTTTTCGCTCTTTTCCCGCGCTCGCCACCAGGAACTAACGCAAACGCGATATTTCACTCACACGAACACGCGCGCGCGCCGGAGTTGGTTTTCGAAGCAACTAGAGACACCGCGCGACTAGGCGCGAGTTAAATAATAGCCTGTGCGCAAACGACCGTGCCGTAAACGAAATTTAGGAGGGAATTCCACGCGGATGCGGCGCGACACGCGAAAATGATTCACCTCGAATCGCTCCCGTTCGTCATAATGGTTTTAATTACCGTGTAGATGGCGCTTGATTTACACGAACAATACGAGGCGTGACTTTCGAAAACGCCGTAAATCTCGGCCGCGCTGCCCGAAAGAACCAAAAATTGGCCGGGTTATTGAGTCCCGTGCTTCGAGGGCCATTTTTTGCCGCGCGCACGGCAAAAATTTGGCGACCGAATTTATGGCGGTTGACGCACTTTCGGGACGAGGGGGTCGTGACATTCATCGCTGTTTTTGCGATAAGCAAGAAGTAGCCGAGGGTTCGCCCGGGGAAGGGCGAATCGACAAAGTTGTTTCGCGAAAATTTCAATTACTTTCGTTACGATGATTCACCGATCGTACATTCCACTTCAAGTACTGAGATTGTCGACACATTTTTTTCCTCGAACGAGTCACGTCGACTTTTTAATTGCGACAAGTTCGATCGATTAGCTTGGCGGTTTAGTGACGGTAATCGTACGGGAGACTGGCAAATCTTATTAATTAATATATTTTTCCGGGAACTTAGCGATAGTATCACAGTGATTTACTGATTGCAAATCGTAAACTCTTGAACTTTGGTGGGCAAGGAGGACTCGTCACGCTTCCGTCATTAGGTGCTTTCAATTAGCTTTGTTTCATAAATTTCGCTAATTAAACATAACGGAATTAATTAAATTCATTCAGGCCGAGCAAATCAGCAGATACACGTCCAGAATGCCGATATAAAGTTTATCTCAAGATGATATCAAGATAGGGCATTATCTTCCATTAAGATACGATCTCCGCGTAAAATATTCCCAGACTGCTATGTGTATCATGCAGGTCTGAGTGTGATTACGTTTCAGATGGACGTAATAGAATATACTCTCTTCTGCGACACAGAACGAAATAACTTTACATTGTCCTTCTAAACATGCACGTCGCGGCAAATCTTGTCGTGACGTTGCTTGATTAAAAATCGCCGCGAAAAATTGCCGTAAAACTGTGTCGCAGCGAAATGAATTTATCATCAAAACAAAATTTTGTATAACATTAATGGAGCGCTCTGGGTCGCCTATGGAAGCGTCGCTCAAAGTCGGGCAAGTTTAGGAAAAGAACGGTGCATTAAAATTTCAATTACAAAAGTTCCAACGTAGTAACACAGCAACAGAGTCTTTTAGACTCCGAATCTGCGATATCTTGAAAAAATTCGGTCTTGCTTATTGTCGTACTTATACAAAGACATTTGCAGATCTGATGTTGATGCGGGTTTCTGGATATTTGAACTTATATTTTACTTTTTAAGGTTAAATTGATTTTCCCAATATAGCTTGTTGACCGCGTTTCGAGCAAAATAAACGAGAAACGTTCCACGTTTAGTACAAGTAAACTTGTTTAAATGTACTAACTGACTGTATTTATATTATTTGTAATTTATTTGATAATTTACCGTTTACTGTTGCTATCAATAAGTTCGACAGGATTTTTTTGGCTTTGTCCTTGGGACCGCACCGATTGTTTAGATGTAAAATAATGTCAAAATTGCGGTCAAAGTCCTAAGACTTTGTGTTCGTGCCCAAGACAAATGAAAAACGATTTTTTTTACTTTTAGGAGTATAGCGTGGAAACTGCGCAACATAAATCGATTCTGGTGATAAAACTCGATTGCTTATGAACAGGGCTAAATTTATTGTTTAGATGACCCTGGTAAAGTATGCAGAACCCTACCAAAAATCTATTTTTCTTTCACAAAACCATAAAGTCGCGATTTTTTACCAATTTTTCAACTTTATTCGACTACATTAAGACTTTTTCCCCCTATAATTACGCAATAAAAATATTATTTCAATAATAACGCTTAAACTAATGCTTTGTAATTTGATTAATAGTTATACAAACTTCTAGCTCATTCTAGAAAAATTGTCTTAGTT
>JABFPB010001210.1:0-27076 GCA_022817645.1 Ceratoteleas bidentatus | reverse complement strand
AATTCCTAAGAAATCGGTCACAATTCCTAAGATTTCCTAAGAATCCCTAAAAAATTTCTTATGAAATCTTAGGAATTCTTGGGAACTTCAAACACGGGGATTCATATATGCCCCTAAGCAATTGCATATGGAAACTTTTCTGTTTTAATGCTAACTTAAATATGATAATCTATTTTAACAAATGTCAAAAAAAAAAAAAAAAAAAAGAGAGAGAGAAAATCGGACCGTTCTCGTAAAACTCTTTATTTCTGCTTTGTTATTTTTTAATTTGGACAAACTGTAAAGTCGGTAACTCTCCGCAGGACATCGTTGTAAGGTCATGTTGAAAGCATAATTACCGACATTACAGATTTCTCAAAGGGCGGCTAAATTATATCTTTTTTCCATTACATAATGACCATAGCTAGATCTTCTCACCTTTTTAGACATTTGTTACAGTAGGTAATCATATTTAAACTTGCAATAAAAGAGAAAATATTCCCGTCGTTTTCAAAGTGAAAAAAACACCGGCAAAGTTTTAGCAAAAAGGAAAATCGAATCTCGTTTTGTGGAATTTATTTTCCCCAAACCCGGAGAATCGAACTATTCTTATTTAAATTGCTCATTTTCGTACACAGTTACACAAATTGGAAAGACACTAACTCTGTAACTGTAGACATTTGTTATCATCTTAAGTATATCTTCCAATATATTCTTTAAAGACTTTTATTGGAATAGATTTTCTTACAACCAAAGCCAGAAATTAATTCCACGAAACTATTTATATGTTGTTTTTTATTCATGCAAGAATTAATATGTGGAATAATTTCAGATAAATGTTGAAAATTGCACATATGTTTACAGAGAATGTTTGAAGAATAAATGTACAAAAGTAACAATGAATTAAAAAACACATAATTTACTTAAAAGCATTTATTTTGAAATCTGTAACCTAAACTTTCGAAAATTATGTTACACGTGAAAATTGCAATGCACTCGCATTATGCGAATATTTTTAACTTTCCGTCAGTCGGCAATTTCATTCGTCTCAAATTTACCATTTCAACGTAAATTCAAATCGACGAAAATTCAAACAAGACTAAATAAAATTGGCAAATAAATAAAGGAAAGAAAAACGCTTCGACTGACGCAGAGTCAAAACGCTATGAATCGGTTAAACGAATCAACGAATCTTCCTATATACCCGAAGTATGGACAAACGTGATTAAAAATCCCAACAGAATCCTGAACAATTGAGTTTATTAATCAGCAAAATAATTTAATATCACATCGATTGAAGGATCTTTCGTGGGACTTGGTTTTAACGCCGACGTGGAAATTTGTTCGAATCAATTTTAAAAGTGTCATCAAGAGATTACGTGTGAAAAAGGATTACAAATTGCAAAAAAGAACACGTTGCAACTGCACAGTCATGATAATTTGATAAGCAAGTTAAGAATTTCGACAATTCCTCCTTCCAGCGAGACTACATCTAGTAATAACTTGGGTACGATAATTCTGCGCCTAAATAGTTGAGTTATCAGGCCCTCTCGCGTTTTTCGCTCTTTCTCCCTGTTTTTGTGTATCGTGGTTACGTTTATAGTTCCTGTTTGTATCTTAATCTGTATAGCTGTATGTATCGGAATCTGTGTGTATGTGTGTGTGTTTTGCAAATTTGTTTTCATCGAAAAGCTACGATTACTATGTCCTCACTCGAGTAATACCAAATTGAATTGTTTCATACTGAATTTGCGGATGTTCTTCTGTCCTGGCTTTCATCTAAGGTTTACGTGTACTAGTCAACCGTCACTAAAATACACTAGTCATAATGCACGTCAATTAGTCGCCGAGCGCTGACGAAAGCTGAAACGTCGGACGAAAAGAAACGAACGAAGACGTCAAGGTGGAAAACAAACGAAGATTGTCTTCTCGTGTAATTCATCAAATCATTTCGCCAGCGTTGCTCACATTTTACAATATATTTATCCACGAGTTTTCGTAATCACTTTAAAATACGAAGAATCGATTTTTCATGTCAAATGCGATTTACAGATACAACGTAGGAAAATCAATCGAATAAGTAAATCAATGAATAGCAATAGTTTTCATCGGCAAAATCGGGAAAAGTTGTATTCTCGTGGTAAATGCTCTTCTTGTAAAATGATTACTTTGAGATACATCATACATGCGCACGTGCGTACGTCATAATATATTAGCAAACGCACATGTGCGAATACATGTGCTCACGCACCGGCGCATACACATATTTATACGTATATGTTATCTTACATAAGAATCATATGGGAATCGCATATCAATGTATACGATTCTTATATGATTCTTATTATGATTCTATATATCGTTGTCATATGTTGTTTTCGTATATCTCGACGTTATACACGTTTGTTATCCCTTTTTCGATACTTCAGGGACAAATAGCGTTGCCTGACTAGCGACATTCCCAGATCTTCACCGTCTGGTCCACGCTGCCGGTAACCACATAAGGATGGCTTCTATGAAAATCTGCAATTAACATAATCAATTAGATTAAGAGACACTAAACATTAAAATTGATAAAATGGAAACATCAGTTATTAGGCAATAATTCTACTGAAAACCATTTGTGAATAGTAGGAATCTGAATGGTTCAATTGTCATAATTCCTACTTTTTAGCACAATTCCTTTTGAAAAAATGTTTAGCACAATTTCTGCTTTTGACGTTTATTATCCACCTATTATACTGAGGGATACTATTCAATGATAATTAACATGCAACTGAATTGCAATTAGGATTGCAAATTGCTGTTTGGATTTGTTTAAAAGTTGTCAAAGTCTTACCAAGTGAAGTGCAAAAATGTGTGTGAGCTTCGAGCGTTTTCATAGCCCTCTTATTGCGCGTGTCCCAAACCCGCAGAGTTTTGTCATCAGAGGCGCTAACGATGAATTTGCCGCTGGGATGGAAGACGATGCCGCGCACCCAATTGTCATGTCCGAGCAGCGTGAATAGACAGATTCCTGCCCCGACATCCCATACACGTATGCTTTTGTCTCGTGAACCCGAGGCGAGGAATGGTCCTTCGTGTGCACCCTTGTTGTCTGCGCCAGCGGCTGCATTTATGGCTGACCTTGCACTTTCTGGCGCCCAGGCAATGCACTCCACCACGTGATCGTGATCTCGAAGTTCCACCTACACATTCAATAATCTCGATACTTTCACTGAGTCTCTCATTTTACACTATTCAAATGAAAGCCGTAAATAAGTTTACCGTGAGCAATGTAGAAGTAATTTCAATAATAAATTATAATAATTTCTTTCTTTTTTATATACAATTTTTTTATAAAACACTTTCCATTATTGGGGACAGTCCCTATAATTACCATTATATAGCGACAGTTCCTATATAATTTCCATTATATAGGGACTGTCGAATTTCATAGAATTCCAATAGAATATTATTTATGAAAAGCGATGAATTACTATGAATCGCTCCTTAAGTAACAACGTATGTTTTGCACTTTGACAAAATTAGCAGTATATTATTGCATATTGCCAATATTTGTTTCTTTTTTGCAAGCTTACCAGAAGTTAAAGTTACTAATTAAGTGAATAATACCTTATTCTCCTTGGTGGCGATGTGCCATATTCGAACAGTTTGGTCATTGGAGCAGCTGGCAATGAGTTCGCCGCAGGGACTGATTCGGGCCATTCTCACCCACTCCCTGTGCCCGGTAAGGGTCTTTACGCAGTAACCCGTTGCCACTTCCCAGATTTTGATTGTTTTATCTCTAGAAGCGCTGACAATGAAATCTCCCTGTGGCACAAACGACACCGAACTCACGTTGTGGTCGTGTCCGTGCATAGTTTTTATGCACGAGAACGACTGGTGGAAATCCCACAGCTTGATTGACATGTCTGAACTACATGACACAAGCAGTTTGCCCGACGCATCAAAAGCGATGTCTTGAACGCTCTCGGTGTGTCCCTTTAATGTTCGTTCAAATTCACCGCTTTCGAAATCCCAGACCTAGACAAAAAATGGAATATTACAAGGGACTCTTCAAATTGATTAGTATGGTTAATTAAATGGTATGATAAAATATGTGATAACGTATGGTTAGGTGTTATCTCAAAAACGAGAAATCACTATTCTAGAAAATGCGCTTTCGAAAATAATAGACAGTTAGTTCAAAAGGCGCGGATTTTCTTGCAGAATATCTCTCTGGTCAGTAAAACTACATCTGAACAGTTAGTGTCTTTTAGACCGTCAAAAGCATTGATACCGAAATTACAGATTTCTTAAAATAACGACAGAATTAACAATTAAAATCTATCTTAAATGAAACCATAAAAGGTAAAATAGTCTTCCATGTAGCAAAAATTGTAGTTTGCAAAATACGCTGAAATTTGTTGTTGAAAGTTATTTTTTCAAATTTTCAATACTTTCCCCATAAGTATTGAAAATAAGTACAGAATCTTGCTATGATCGATTTTTTTTGAAAAGATGTTATGGTTTTTATAAAAGTTGAAAAATATATCTTGCTAATAAATAAATTACTCTTCAGATTATAATATTGTATAGTAACAAAATACTTAAATAGTTTTATTATTTAAGTATTACTTGAAATAATAGTTTATTCTTAAATAATAGTTTATTTTGATTTAAAGCATTGATTTAAATCAGTAGAATGAAAGCATTACAAGCCTATTTATTTGTATCCTAAATTATCATTGAATAAACATGATTTGTACCTTTATAGTAGCATCTTCGCTGGCAGACACTATGAGACTAAATACAGGGTGAAATATTACTCTGTTGATGGTGGCCCTGTGCCCTGTCAAGCAGAATTTTTCTGGTGGTCGAGGGATCCATTCTGATGGCGATCGTTTTCCTCGAGTTGGCGCTCCATCGATAAACTCTTTCTCTGCCTCAGAGAGTTTTGATTCTAATTCCATTACCTGCGAAAAAGTGTGCAATTTCAATATAGTAATTCCTGATCAGTTATAACAACTTTTATATTAATTTTTATTGTGTAGAAAAATACTTTCAGAAATTAAAAACAAATTGTTGCGTGTGCGTATTTTTTAGTTTTTAATTACTCCTTTCAGTTTAAAGTTTTGGTTTAAAATGAAAATGAAAATTATATCAGAATAAATTGTTTCATCGCCTAAACTTTGATGAATTTGATGTTATTCCTGAGATATATTGAAAGGTAATAGCAAGCCAATTATTCCATCTTATAATCGTTTAAGCAAAAAATACATTTGAATAAAATGGTTCTTTTGCTTTAAAAGAGTTTCTAGTAACCTTTTTTTGCAACCGTATAACAGATGTCCACTTCTTTTCGAGCAGACCACCGTATTTGCGCTCCACCTCTCCAGGCATGTCAGCCTCTTTTTTGAACGCCTCCAAAGCATCTTGATACCCGTTAGCACTGAGATAGTCTGCAATCGCCTTATTTCTACAAACAAATACAATTATCGGTTACACTTACGAGGTCTCATAAGCCTTTTACGCTAATTAACCAACCTTCATAAGAATACAATTAAAATCTGGTCGACCTGCTCATTAATATTCTACTGTACAATTAAAATATTATGTTCTTACAAAGGTCGCAAATAAAATAAAATGTCCAACCGATTTCTGTTTCCAGTACCTAATCACACAAAATTTAGTCACTTTCGATCAGACTTTATTCTAATTAAAATTAATTTATCTACGGTAGAACTGGTACATTTAGGTAATTGTTAGTCAAACAACTATTTTTGTCAATGACAAGTATTATTGGATAAAAACAAGCATGTTTGCGTTGAAAAATTAAAACACATCATACATAACGTACAATTAGAACTATCAAGTTCCTCATTTTAATCTTTACTTCATTTTCAACATCTGACACAGCACACTCTGCCAGATGTCGGATATAAACATGATATACAAATCATTGTTTCGTAAAAACTTTTTTGTATTGATAATGTAAATTTTAAGTATACTTGTATGCACTAGGGAGGAAATTTCAATTTCTCACTCGTTTCTTGCAAATGTTCGCTTCACTTGTATCAAAGTATACTTGTAAAGAAATATGAAATTCCCTCCCTAGTGCTGTAATACAATAGAACCTGTATTAATTAAATAGTGCACAGTGAAACCTGTACAATGAACCTGTAGATAGTAAGTCCCGTATCTCTATCCTTCTTTAAACCTGTATTCCTTTTGAGTAAAAAGGACAGAGATACGGGACTCTTTACAGGTTTCACTGTGCACTATTTAATTAAAATAACATATTCCGTTAATAATAAATAAATTTGAAAAAAATAAATATTTAATTACTCAACTTTTTTTTTACTTAACTGTATTAACTCTGCAGTTTTTAAGACAAAAATCACATTTTATAGATAAATTTGGTTAAGTGTGAAAATGTATAAATATTTATATATTTTACTTGGCAAACATTAAAAGATGTTATCTAATTTACTTTTCCTCAATGAAATACCCATTCCAGATGTATACAAAAACCAGACTGAAAATTAAACGTTACTTTTTATTTTAAATTGACATTAGAATTAGTGTTTCTAATACAAATACACTCAGCACGGAAATATACAGGTTTATTATTAAATCTTCAAATGTAAAGCTATTAAAAATCACAATAAAGTGACTTAAAGGGATTTTAACTGTCTTATTTCACGTATTTGAATTTTCAAAAAACCACTTGAAATCCGTTCATGTTTAGAATTTAATATGCGGTATCAAGACTGATACTTTATGAAAATAAATTTTTTAATCAATTTATCCCCAATATTTATTTTTTAAGTTCTCCAAGATTGATTTCACATACTCAGCAAAATATTACGAACAAATCATACAGACAAATTTGTTATATATTATTTTGGTACAGAATTATGAATAATATGCCGCACAAAACAGCCGGAAACAGTTGATTTTTTCGGTGTTTTGTGTTAAGGCTATGTTGATACTTATCAAATCGACTTTTGTTGTGATTCATACTTTTTTCTTGAATTATTCGTAAAATAAAAAATATTTCACAAAAGAATATTTTGAAACATGCAAATGCATTTTTTAACAAAGCGTGAAAGTGTAATCTGCAAACTACGTTATAATCATGGTTTCGAGGTTACGAAATCCGTAGTTTGCTAATTATTCCTTCACGCAACGTTAAAAAATATATTTGCGTTTCAAAACATTCTTCTAATCTCAGAATGCTTCGAACAGCTTTTCGGGAAATATTTGGTATTTTACGAATAATACAACAAACAAATTGTTGGCGCGAATTGGCCAATTCAAACTTGCTCCGGCCATTCAACATCACCTTAAGTCACAGTAATATATCATAATTAAATATAGTTTATACACATTCTGTCTGAACAATTTATTTATTATGAAAATATAACAGTTTTAGAGAAAAAAATTGAAATCGAAAATAAAACGGATTGCCAGAAGCAATTTGAAAATGGCCCTGTTTAAGCTATTTTTAATAAAAAAGTATGTTTACTATAATTATTAGTGAAACTTTTTGCATAAGTGTTATTTAATAGTCAAACAACAACACATTATAGAAATTGATTGAATATTAGCGATTGTGGCTATTTTGATTGCACACCCCCTTAACTGTATATTCTAAAAACTGTAGATTTACCTACAATCAACGCCTGCAGATAAACCATTTTCATTTTTCATTATTTTACTAAATACTCCAAAATATGATTTCAGTTTACTTGTAACAGGAGCAAAACTCGTCTGGCCACAAACCGAATAAATCTTTATTTTACTAAAACATGCACGACCTACTCCAACGTTGGCAATCGCAGAAACGTGGAATATACTAAAATTGTTTCAAATTATGTAAATCAATTGCCATGATTTCTTGATAAACTTTGATTGGGGCGTAAAAATACCCCGATCGGAGTAGCCGATCAATGGATTTAACGAATTGCAGTCTTCTGGATGTGACGTCACAGATGCCGTCATTGAACGAGAAAATAGATACGACTAGGCGGAAAGGTGAGGAGGCCATGCAACTGGACTGTCGACACGGCGCCGAAACGGCAGCCCGATCGATTGTCTCTAATGTCACCGGGCCTTTCACGCGAGTGCCTTTATATTTGCGCCAATCCGTCCACCTGTTATGCTATGACATTCAAGTGCTTCTTTAAAATTCTCCTCCATAACGTTTATATATGTTTTCACTTTCTCGCTAATCAAGTATACCGCGTCGCCCGAAATCAATAGCCTGTTGCCGTCCCCTTCTGTCTTGTGCGCCAACCTACAGCGGTATCTCGCGCATTCAGTATCGATCTCTCCTACCGCGCATGTCCCATAAAACTCTCCTCTATATATATTTCCCACCCTTTGCAATGTCTATCATTTATTTGGGGCCACGCACGTATCTATTATTTACTATTTTTGCGCAACATGTAATTGCAAATTACGCCCCCTACAATATGGAACACCCCTTCGAATGACCCTGATTATGCATTTTTACCGTGTTTGCGCCCTAAGCCAAATCCAATGCAATGCAAATGGGAAATTAATTAACGAATGACCTTTATTTTAGTGTTCGCAAGGAGTTGTACATATTTGCAGAAATATATGATATAAATATGAGTCTATATAGTTAAAAATAATATAAACTATATTCAGTGTGTAAAATTGTGTATAGTTTAAAATAAAACTTTGACTTGATATTTGTCCTATTATTATTGCAAAAGTAAACTGGTTTTCCTCATTTTGCATGTACAAATAAATAATACATAAATAAATAATTAAATATAATCCAAATGAATAATTAGAAGTAAATGCATTGCGATATTGCTGTGATTGTTTATAGAAAAAATGGCAAATGATTATTGTTAATGCAGTCTGAACTATTGTCAGTCTTGAGGTCGAAGGCCACGTTTAATTGCAGTAATGCAATTATCCGAGTACTAAGTTTTGTGCTCAATTGTTCAGTGAACCGAGTCACTGGGACTAGAAATCGTTTGCTTTTGTTATTGCAATTTCGAATATAAACATTTGCGAGTGATTGAAACTTACAACTCCTCCCTCTGACGTTGAGACAACACCATTTTCATGATCCTCGAGTAAGACCTTGCAAATTCCTTTGTAAGTAGGCGAATCCTGTGAATTCGACACTAGGGTCTACTCCTTTGTTTTAAAACTGCAACATTGAGGATATCTGCAAATGAAGGGAATAAATATTAAAATAGCTATTTCGCTCGAATAATTAGTCAGGTTTGATTAAAAAATGCAAGTAGATTGTGAGTAGATTCGCGGTTAATTGGGTATTTCAGTTTCCTTCCTGCTTTATTTACACAAGAATGCAGTGAAAATTTATTCATTCGAACGAATCTGAGATCGGAGGTAGTAAAAATTAATATTCATAAGAGGGGAGAACTGAGGAAACGTTTACACGAAGAGACCTTGAAAATTGCGTGTTTACCGCGTTTAGGGTGGTGGATAAGTCGAGTATTGCATTACATTCGGCTCCCCAATGGAGTGTATGGGTTAGCATAGGCGTAATCAATATCTTTGCACACAGCGGTCTTGACCGACCGGCAGTCTAATAGGAACAGATGAACTCGATTTTGACTTATTTTAGTTTAACACTTCATATAATCTGTTCAATAATCTGTTTTCACCGAAGTGGCAAGGATTGACATTAATGTACAAGTGAAAACATTTAATATAAAATTATTTTCATTCATTCTAACATTCAGTATTAATAGCATTCAGTATTAGTAGGGAATAAAATTGATCATTTTATAGTTATTTTTTAATTTTCACTTAAGTCGGATTGTTTCTAAATTAGATTTTTAATGTAACTTGAATTATATTTATAAATAATAGTATGACAAACTCATGTGCATTACTTGCTGATGCATGCCTGCAACTACTCATATCATCCACCAATTAGTAGTTAAAGTACAGGCACTTAGCATGTTACTGAATCTTTGTTTCCAATATGATAATCACATATTTACATGTTACAACAAATGAAATGCAAATAATCTTTCAAACTCTTCTATGAGTGACACTAAACAATCCATTCACATCGGGTACCAAAGACATTTACATAAAAGATAATCAAACAAAATGAATTGATAACACACTTTCCTAAAACTTGATATTATTTATCAAGTTGTTAATTAGTACTGCTGTGAAAAAAATATATGTATTTAAAACCAACACAATCACTTCTTCCAGATTATGTGATCACATTTAATCTCCCCTAAAATCAAAATCCTCATAACTAACCATGCAATTAATCTCATCAATGCTGATCAATGAATTTTTAAATCCCAGACTAAAATACATTTCATACAAAATACATAGAATTGAAATGGAACGTTTAAAGTTGTACTTAAACAGAGTTTTAGTAATGTAGGAATAATGCAGAAGTTATTCCTACATTACTTCTGTAGGAAGTAATGTAGGAATAACTATTACTACCCCCCTATTACAACCCCCCAAGTTATTCCTTGGGGGGTTGTTTGTTTAGTTTGGGGGTTAATTCAGGAAGGCATATTTAAACTTTCTCTCGATTGACATTCAGATGAGCTGTTTTTCAATTATTTTAAAATATGACACGTTAATAAAATAATATGTGCACTGTAATATACGATTTTGATTATTTATTAAGCTGAGTTGTGAAAAACTGAAATATAAACATAATCTTAATTACCTACAATAATATAACTGTAAATTTGCAGTTTCAAATTTTACTTCAGTTTCTTATCTTTGCACACCGTGGTCAAATCTGGCTAATCAAATAAAAAAAAATAAATAAAATAGAGAAACATTTTGTTTTAAACCTGTAATCAACTTTTTATATTTCAAATTAAAGGAGTCCAACTGTTACACACCCACTACAATTTTAGAAATACAAACAACTTGACTTAAGAAATGCATCTAATTAGACATTCAAAAACCCTTCTAAATAAGACAGTAGCTAAATTGTCAATATTAAACTATTATACCTTATGAACAATAAATATTTCTGAAAATTACTATAACCTTGTATGTTTTTTTTTTTTTTTTTTTTTTGAAAATATTTGAATTACTCCGATGTTTTTATTGTTTATCACTATCACAGCAGACAATCACTCAATTTACATTTCTGTAAAAATGACAAATATTTGACAATTCAAGCAACAAATTAATAAAGACAATTAAATATCAATTGAATATGTTATCTGTACATCACAGAAATCTCATTGGTTGTTTCTTCCCAAAAAGAATGATCGACAGCCCTCAAGGGCCTGCCTGCAAAATGCGTAATGCAAAACGTCAATACGGCGAGCGCAGAATGTCGCAGCATTGAATTAAATCCTTGATTTTCTCAACGATACCCATCTTTCCACCAAGTAACTCTAAAATCCCAGCTCCCCCGAAACAGAATGACACCTTAATCGAAAAATAATAACAAATGTTCCTCTCAAACACTCATTAGCACACTGCCCATAAAATGACATTTTTCGTAATGTCAACAGCATTACGCGATACTGCTTGCCATTGTACTGAGTCGAGATTCGCACCGAAATCTCCGCGTGAAATCTCGTTTGTTGACATCTCACTGGCAGCGAGATGTGCACGGATGTGTTTACCGCAGCGCTCGGGCGTTGGGCGCAAAGCACGGTTGAAAACGTAGCGCCGCGCGTTTTGCGGCGCGTTTCGCGGCCAATGCGAAAAACGCTGCGCCGGGGCGGCCGCGATTCTCGCGCTGGTGGCGAGAATCGGGTGGCGCGGTGCGACGGGACGAAAGTGTCCCGCGGCCGAGGCGTGCGGCCATTTTGCTGGAGGATTGACGGGCCGCGCTGTGAGGGAAGACGCGACGCGGGCCACGAGCGGCGCGTGTCACTCGCGGGCCGCGCCGCCGCTGCGCTACTCACGTCTTGCTACAGCTCGGCTGGGACGAAGGGCGTGCTGCGGGAGCCGCGATTTCCGCAGATTTCCGCCAGAGAGAACCGGTCAAATGCACACTGCGACTACACTTAGGCAGGACCGAGGCACACTCGACGAGAGACGAGGCACCAGCGCACTCCGCAGTAGCAGTACGGAGGACTAGGCGCGCGCGAGGTGGCGCTAGTGGGCCACGACAGTGCCGCGGGCTTTTCGACGACGAGAATGCGAATGTCGCCGTTGTAGAAATAAATGCTCTGAAAAACTCTGATAATGTCTGAAAATCTCTGTAAAACTCTGAAAACTATTCTGAAAAACTCTGAAATAATCTGAACAACTCTGAAAAAGTCTGATGGTTACAATTATGATAGATTTTTAAAGATTTTCAGAGTTTTTCAGGCTTAAATTGCAGAGTTCGTAATTCTCTGAAAAATCTCTGAAATTCTCTGAAACTCTCTGAAAAAGCTCTGAAATCTCTGATAATGTCTGATATCATTATTAAAAAATGTCACAGCTGGGACTCGAACTCACCTGTGAAGCAGAAGTCTGGAAGTATAACCACTTGGCCAAAGTTGTTATACATTTATGAGTGATCCAAAAGCTTTACCTCATGTTGACGTTTTTTATAGTAGTATCGGACTTTATCAGAGATGTTCAGAGAGTTTAAGAGAGTTTCAGAGAGTTTCAGATTGTTTCACAGATTTTTCAGACAATTACGGACTCTGTAATTTAAGTCTGAAAAACTTTGAAAATAAAAATCTATCATAATTGGAACTGTCAGACTTTCTCAGAGATTTTCAGAAAATTGTCAGTTTTTCAGAGTTTTTCAGATTATTTCAAAATTTTTAAGAGTATTTATTTCTACAAGGGAGGGACATACAAAATTAAGATGGGAAATCCACCAAGACACACAGAATTTCGTGTGTCCACTTTAAAAATGGAAAACAATTATGAATCTGTGTTGATAAGTATTTTATCGAGGGTTGCGGCAGTGACCCAACGAGGCAAGGTTTTTATTTTATATTTTTTCTTTTTTTTGCATTTTTTACAATTTTTTCAGATTTTTTCGATTTATTTTGACTGAGATATTAAATATTTTGTCGGGACGCATTCATCTTTTCTTGCAATACAAAGTTTATTTAATAATACAATGTGTGACATTTTATAGTGCACAAATGATATTGTTTACTTAGGGACAAATTTGTATATTTTTAAAATGTGTATTCACGCTCAACAAATGTATGTTTCTATCCAAAGTTCAGTTTAACTTACATTGTTTTGTGCTTTATTAAATTTGGAAGCAATTCACCATATCGATTAAAAATGTATATTCATTTAGATGTTACAGATATTTGTTCATAAACTTTACATAGGATCTTCCATATCCTGTTTTCAAGTTTACACAGGATGTCACATGGAAGTTACGCGGGCCGTGACACTCCTGCAAACAATATTTGATAGATATGTATAGAAAAGAATTGATTATTAAACAATGAATTCCTCAGTGAAAAGATTCCAAATTCACAGTTGGAATTTCAATTCCATTCTATTACGTTCTATTCCGGTAATTTATGAATGTTTCCCACGACCAGGTTTGAATTCTTTAAAAAGAAAATTCTAGATTCAAACTTACAAAACGAATTCTTTTCTATTCTTTTCAATTCCACATAGATTGACATTTTGAACAAGTTTACTTTGAATTCCTGAATTAGAATTCAATCAACTATTTTTAGCATTCGAAACCGAAAAATGAATTCCAGTCAATTCTAATGAATACTGAATTTGGCTACAAATTAAATTCTTTTCTATTCATTTCTATTCAAAATTTTTTGCAGGGACGGGATGTTCACTATGATGTCAAGGGGCGTTACACGGGAAATGTCCGTGTGAACACGGAAACGGGAGTGCAAATAATCGCTTTAAAACAACAAACACTAGAATCTAAATAATATTTTATGAATAAATGTCTGTCTCTCAAAATAGGACTGTCAGAAGTTTTTAAAGTTTTTCAGATATTTATTATTAAAAGCATTACCATTTCTACTTGGAAATATAAAGCAATTCATCTTTATATGAAGGTAATTTCAGTTATTTCCCAGATGAAAACCCTATATACAAACAGTTACAAAAATATGCAATACTTATAGGAGAAGTGGACAAGAACCACATACATATTTCCCTGCAAAAAATATTTCATATAAATGAATAGAAATAAATTGAGAATACATTGAATTAAATTAATCCATTAGTGGACAAATTTCGAATTCATATTTTTCTTCTCTATTCCATTCAATTCTGCTGTATTCCAGTGGTTTGTCGATGTTTTTAATGCCATATTTGGAATTCTTGTAAATGAATTTGTTTTTGTTCAATTCATCAATCTGAATTCAACAAAAAATTATGATTTCGTTTCTATTCATTTCAATTATATCTATTCTAATAAAATAGATGTTTTAAATTTGTTGATAATGGGAATGTTTTTAATTCCTTAATGGGTATACATTCGACTGCTTTGGAAATGAAAATAGTATCAAATATTGGTTGTAGAGATATATCTTATAAATACTGATAGTCTTTCCCTTTCAAGAACTCGAAACACATAGGAATCTAAACAGAAACGAGTTGAAAACGAGTAACACTTTTTTATTTTACTATAAAAAGTTTATTTGTAGATAACTTCGAACACTTACAGAAAGGACTTCAAACAGCATTCAAATATTTCACATTTTTCATAATTTTGTAAAGATTTTAAATTTTGAAAATTTCAAGACTTTCAACAATTTTTATATTTTTTAATTTATAAGTTTACAGAAATTTTCAAAATTATCAAATTTGTTACATGTGTCAAGTTTAGAAAATTTCAGAAATTTGAATAATTTCCGAAGTTACTTAAATTGATTAAGGTATTTCTCCCGTGAAGGGCTGTATAATTAGGGTGCCAAGTAAAATATATGTATTTTATTTAAATAATAGTATATTACTTAACTTGTGATTATTTTTATTATTTTTATTGAAATAATAGTATATTACTTAACTTAAGTGTGTGATCAGACACGAGTGGGAGCGGTGCCGACTTCTCCCACCGGTAGAGTACGATACTTTTTCTTACGAGTGCGTGGGAGAAGCGCTACTTCTCTAATGCTCATCAGTAGGAGAAGTCTGCGCTTCTTCCACTGCTACGCGTGGGAGAAAAAACAAACGAACCTAATTTCGAAATTTCATTGAATTCTCTTTGAATTGAATTTAACGGAAGAAATACCTTAAATTTAATAAATATTTTACAAACTTTGAAAGAAATTGTCAAAATTCCTGAATTTTTCAAAGTTGTTCAAATTCCCACGTTTTGCATATTTGTTAGAATTCCCTAACGTGTAAAATTATGTAAATTTGTCAAATTTTACAAATTTCTTGAATTACCGTAATTTATTCAATTTATGAAATGTGTAAAATTTAACAAGTGTTACTTTTTCAATTTTGACAATTTTCTTTTTAATTACCCAAACTTTGGGGACAAACCACGCCGGCGCCCTCCTACGCCAATCATTTCTAACGAAAATGTATATAAATAACGATTTTAATTACTTAATTGCTAATACTTACTTGATTTAATTCGGGATCACATCCTCCAGCAAAATGTTATCATCCTTCAGCAATAATTCTCATCCCTCGAACTAAACTCAACTCCCTCTTAACGCAACCCCTCTTAATACAATCGCTCTCTTATTGCAACGAAATCCATTCTCTTATTGCAACGTCAAGCGGAAGTATAAAAATGGCGCGAAATTTAAACGCGCAAATAAACTGTTCAGTGTAAAAATAAAAGCTTATAATATAATTAATGATTTTGTATAGTTATACATTTTACTGGTTTTTTTAACTTAAAGTTTTATTTATACATAACAATATTAATTATTTTAAATAAAAAAACGACATATATTATTAACAAGATTATGATAAAAAAATGTCAGATTTCACAACATTTCTAATGTTAAATTTATCCAAGAAATCTTATTAGTTTAGAAATCTTATTATTTTTATTTCATCTTGGTTTTTCTATACATGACAAATCGTCATTTAACTGCTTTATTTAATTTTCAATACTTCCTTTTAAATCACAATTACCGTTTTAGTTTCGCTGTACATTTTAAAATTGACATGGTACGAGATATTACACTGCACATAAACTTATTGTACGAATCTGACAGATTTCTTCGTAACCTGCGAATGGTAAAAGGTAACAACGTGCATTCTCGACGCGTTGCGCATGCGCAGCGCTCGTACGTACAGCTCGTTGCGACAAGCGAGCGTTTCCGGTCCCGGACCATTGTGTTAAGAGAGAGTTGAGTATAAACAAATGAAAATGTAAACAATGATGTCGGCTCGCGACGCTGATTCGGCGTTACCTCACAGTGTCTTTGAAGTTTGTTTAGTATTTGGTTAGCTTAATACCTCAATAAGTTTTGAGGGATGATAATCATTGCTGGATGATGATCACGCTTTGCTGGGGGATAAGATCCTGAATTAAATAAAGTAAGTAGGAATATATACCTTGATTGGCATGATTTTAATCATACGATTTAATTCAACAGATTTTGTATTATAATAATTTTTTATATATATCTTCGCTAATTTTCTTGATTTATTTTGAATGTTATATTAGTTTCACTTAATAATGATGTTTTATTAAATTTGTATTGCTTTTTAGTTTCTGATCAATAAATTAAAAAAATTTTTCGTTAATTTTATAAAGTTGGCTCATCAAGCTAATTCCAGGGATGAAGTTAAACCCTTAACCCTGGAACCTAAAAAAAAATTACGTCCTTAGAATGTCGGTCTGTGAGACCATTACCCTACACGGAAAACAATAAACAATTTCTGTCACTATTCGGGACATTGCTCAGCAATGTCCTAAATAATTTATCTCTTAGGCAGTGACAGGCAATGCGCGAACATTGACAACCAATGCGTTTCACAGCGATTTCAAATGTTTTCGCATTTGTTTCGAATGTTCGCACACTATCTGTCACTGCTTATAACACAAATTTTTTAGGACATTACTGAGCAATGTCTCGAACATTGACGGAAACTGTCTTTAGTTTTCCGTCTACGCAGTTTACTGGAAAAAACCCTCCAGCGTTAGCTTATATGCGCGACGTTGTATTGGCGGTCGGTTCACACCGTTCTTCATAACCTCCAAAACAATTGACGCTGACAGACAGACGTGCGTGACCGATAAGAGCGGGGGTAACTGTTGAGGGGCGGTCGGTCGGTTGAGCGAGTGATTTTCACGTCGGTTGGGCGAATGGTTCGTTAGGCGAACGTCGGTTAGGCGAGTTTCTACTGTACATGTTTCTTTTTAAGGGCAGGTTTACTTGGATTTGGCTGATAAAAATGACAAACTTTGACATGTTTTTGTGGGATAGTGAAAAGACTTACGAACTTCCGGCGTGGTTAGTTCTGTTCTTCAATTATTGTACAACAAGTTGAAATTTTGAAGTACAAAACCAAAATGGCGGCACAAAATGGCGGCTAGCGTGGACTGATGTCACTGCTCCACAACTTCGAGTCCTCGCCCTCTGGTGGTGAATTCAAATCAGAAATATTTCGCCCAATTAAAGTTTATGAAATTCCCTATGTCTTATACCTAACTAGAATGGAATTTGCCCATTAAATTGTTAAATTACTATTTTTTAAGCGAGGTCACAGTTAAAAATAGGAGAGTTAAAAATGATATTTTTTTCAAATGTCCACACAGAAAAAAAGTTGGGTTATCAGACGCCCCGCGTATAGGACAACTGACGCACTGGTTGCATGGTGCATCAGTTATTCCGATTTCGGGACATCGGTTGCGCCAAAAACAAGAATAACGGTTGCACTTTCAAACTGGGGTGGCATTTGCGCGGCGAAAGTACGTCTGTTGACCGGGGCAACACTTGTCCCGGTGGCCAGTACAAATGTTGCCCCTGTGTTTGGCGCTACGGGTGTACCTGCAGGGACATCTGATGTACCAACATTTTTTCCGTGTAACCTCTTCTTAATCTATCTCATCTTGCACCATCGGAGCTCTATCCGACTTCCCTACTTTTCCTATGCAAAGCAATATTCTCACTGTGACAGTGCAATTGCGGTGGCACTGCGATCGACTGAGGCACTGTGGTTCAAAAAGTTAATCTACAAAATTTTGTATATTAACTTTTTAAACCACATATAAAAACTTTTGTAGATTAACTCTTTAAACCACATGTATTTTTTCTTGCAATGGACCGATATATAGACAACAGTCTCAGTCGATCGTTGCGCCACCTACAACTTTTCAGTCACAAACTGAACACTTTAGAACAACGATTCGGGTAGGGCTATCTTCCAAATGTGTCTTCCATTAAGACACCCCCTCCCCCCACGCAAAATCAATCACCCCCTCCGACAAACTAACCACCCAACCTCTCTTCCAGAGCCAGTCCTGAAAGCCAAATGGAAGGGTCTGCGCGACACCTTCCGCGCCGAGCTGAAGAAGGAGCAGGTGTACCGGCAGAGCAAGTACCGGCGCAACCGTCCCGTCTGGATCCACTTCAAGAGCCTGCAGTTCCTCAAGGACCAGATGCTGCCGCGGCCGCCCATCTGGGAGCGGCCCTCCCGCAACGACCCGGACCGCAACAGCGAGAGCGAGGGCGAGTCCTCCCACCTGCAGAACAGCCGCCAGTCCTCCCTCGACGACAACGACGTCGCGGTGTCTGACCTTGCGTTGTCGCCCGAAGCCGGCGAAGGTAACAACTTCGCCAAAGCCGACACCACCAGTGGGAGCCACCACCATCGACGCGGCGGGAGCCACCACCACCACAGTCACCATCCGGTCGACGTCAAACAGGAACCGGAAGAGTCCTACGACAACCTGCAGTTCCACAACGAGCCGGACAACCAGCTGACGGACAACGAGATGATGCTGCAGAACATCTCGCCGGAGCAGGTGCTGATGGGCGGAGACAGCGACTCGAATGTGGGTCTGGGAATGGACCCACTGGACAGCGGGAGGTGTGATGATAACTACTATTTCCTGATGAGCCTGTTGCCACATATCAGGACGCTGCCGGCGGATAGGAGGATGCTGCTGCGCATGCAGATGCAGGAGCTGGTTTATAAGGAGGTGTACAAGAAAAACCAGGACGCGGCGACGACGCCGTGAAAGAGGGCGCTTTTGTATTTTGCTGTACAAAGTGTATTGATGAGGGGAGGGGGCTGGATTCTGTATGGGGCTGTTGGGTGGACAGGTGTGGATTCTGGAGGGAATGGGGGTGGGAGTACCGCAAGGGAAGGAAAACTTAAAGGTTGAATAAACGTTTGAAGAACGTTTTGGTCTTTAAACGTTTTTTACCCTGACAGTAAAGACTGAATTGGAAACATTCATGGAATTTGACTCTGGAAACCATTGTGGAACTAAAGTTGGTTGAAGTATCCATCCTCTATTTTTAGATAGAGATTGGATACCTTTTTTCATCAATCACGGATTGGAATTCCTAGATTGGTTCCATGAAGGGACAGTGAATGGATACTTGATCCAAGCTTGTTTCCGAAATGGTTTCCAGAGTCAAATTCCATTTATGTTTCCAAATCCGTAATTTTTGTTAGGGAAGAGGATGGAGATCTCTGGTAAAATGGAGGTATAGATTGGTATGGAACATATTGAAATATATAAAAATAAATAGCAAGTTTTCTAAGTTTCTGTATGTCTTGATATGTTCTGTATGGATCTATTCTCTGATTTAAAAGTGTTGAGGATACAAGAGTGTATAGATTTGGAGGGATAATTTGCTAAGAGGATGTTTGGATGGGATTTGCGGTTAGCTGATCAGACAGAATTCACATTTGTCCATTTTAAGCCATGTGCTGTACAATTATGGAGGGTACAGATAAGTTGCATTTAGATTCTGCGAGAATCAGATTGTGGATTGCAGGGAATCGCAGATTAAGGATATTGGGGAGTTAGAATAAATTTCATATTAGAAATTACGTATTGAAACATATTCAACATAGCTCATTTGTATGCAATACCTTTACATTTCATGCTGGGTATAATCGAAATAAATGTTAAAATTTGGGCGAAGAAAAAAAATTCTACGATCAGGACTCGATATCGAGTCTTTGGAGTTCTAAGACCAGTATTTTAACTGCTCGACAAAATCTGACTGTAACTGCCAGAAAACATAACTTGAAAATATCATAAATAAATAACATAAATAAAAAATATCCAAAAAGGCAGATTCTCGAGGAGTTGTATTTTAAATGCAATGGATTTAGTACTTGAAGGCTCGAGATCGAATGCTGATAGTGGATTTTTTTCTCCCAAATTTTAACGTTTATTTCGTTTTTACATAACTTATACATAAGAATGATAACAATACCCAACTTGGAACAGATACCTCGAAAACGTTTTAATATGTTTCAATACCTAATTTCAAATAGGATTTCGAGATGTAGGATTCCCTGTTAGCCTTAAGAATATTTTTTGTGATAGTAGTTTATTTGTCGTTAGATCAAGTAGAGCAGAGATGCGGTTATTATTTTTTGTACATTCAACGTTCTTTCCGGGTTTAAGTTAATAGTGAGATTTTGTTCCTTAAACGTACATTCCATGAGATTTACAAGATCGCAGGATGTAGTTACATTTTTTCGTACTTAACATCCTATGTTCGTGATCAAATTGCTATCATTGTATTCTTATAATAAGTAACAATAATTAGAAATCTATTTATGTGTACTTCAATCAAGATTTTTGTATTGGATATTTGTATCTTCGTGTTACGTGACCAAATGTACTAGTTACTTTGCATTGACCAAATTTTTCAGCGAAGTATATATCATGTAATCTGTAAGGTAAAGGTTTTCAGTTCTGTCTACACAGAGATTTTGAAGAAATTTGATCTCAGGAAGGGGTTAAAACTTTATCGATGTGAAAACTGAATTTCTGAATATAAATATAATTTAAAGCACGTGTGTACATTTTTTGTATCTCATCGATTACTACAGAAATTCAATTTTCAAGATTTAAAATTGTTGTGTGTTCTGGAAGACACAACAAAAACGTTCAACATGTGAAAGTATGATTTAAGAAGTACTTAATGAGAGAAAATTAGTGGCTGGGGAATTTCGAATATAAAGTGATGATAATATTTTGAAGAAAAGAAAAGTTTGAACTTAGTGATCTCGCGTATCTAATAAGTAAGTGCGAATTGCGAAATTACATTTGCAAATCTAGAGATTATTTTTGTTATCTCTAAGCACTACATGACTGTAAAGAACATTCCTGTATATACATTGTTGTACCTTTTGTTTATTGTGATTTTGTTATTCTGAATAAAGTCAGTATATATGTGAATCGAAGGTAAAATCACATCTTTTGATACTCATTATTTCTTTCACAATATATAAAAGCCATTAATATAATCTTGCACCTCTAATTTCATTCGTCTAATGCAGAAACTAATTTAATTAATTGTTTTATTTGAAAATAAAAAGCAGCAAGATTTCTTCCTTACCGATATTTATACTTCTAACTCTCTTCCGTCGTTCTCATATTCCTCGCCAGATAGCATTACTACATTATCTGCCATTCTCGGACTACACAACATTTTTATTAGATCATCCGAAAATATTTTCCAATGAATCACAAATTTCAAGGAAATGTTTTTTTTTTAAACAAAACGAATTCAGTAATCATTGCATTCTAAATTTCAGCAGACAAATATTTTTCAGTACTGCTATTCCAATGGCAAAAACCTGGCACTAAATAAATTGAAAAAAACTGCAAGACTGATTCAGAACAATAATCTTTAACATTGCCATGGAATTCCCAGCGAAGAATTCATAAGGGATTGTGAAACTGCATAGATCAGTTTCTCTGATTCACTACGAATTCTGTCGATAAAAATTGCTATGGCTTTTCGAAACATCCACACTGAATCACACGTTTTAATTTGTTCGCTTTTTTGTAACTTTCAGTTGCGTGCCGCACTTACTTGGCAAAAAATCCTATGATTCACCTTTGCCATCCACGAGTTGCAGATCGTCAAAGAAACTTCAAGACCTAACAGACTAAACTTGTGAAAGCAATAGCTGCATCATTTCCACCTGAAATTCTTCTATCCCTGTGAAAAAATCTCATATAAGTTCTCATATTGAAATTGATATGACTTCTCAAATGAGAGCTTATATATCTCATATGGGACATGAAACCTCCTTAGGGTCTCATATTAGATTTCTCATATGAGATCTCACGTTCCAAATGAGATATCAAAGAAGTTCTCATATGAGAAATCATGTCAATTTCACATATGAGAACTTATATGACATTTTTTTTCTCAGGGATTGTCAAAATAACTCCGAAGGAAACTGAATTTCTTTTTCTCCGCAGAGGATTTCTCAGTCGGCGAACTGCATCTTGACTGATAGAAGCAGCCCTTAAGAAAGGTCGATCCTGTTCCCAAAGCCGGCGCTTTTTCGGGCGGTTCTTTCAGCTATTGACCTTATATAGACGGTCGATCATGAACCGCTCTTGCGATATGATAAATACGGCAAAAGTATGCATATACGGGGCAATGCCTATTAAGTTCGGGAGCGCGCGCGTCTGGGTGGTCCGGGTCGGTTCGAAAATGCGCGGCGGTGAAAAGATGAAAAAATAAAAATAAAACGGGGAATGAGAAAATGAAAGAGGATGATCAAAACTCTCATCCGCGTGCCTTCGTATATCTCGGAATGCAACCGATGTCTCTATCCATTTCTTTGTCCGCTATCTCTCGCGGACCACACGAATCGATAATTATTTGGACCAGAAATTGCACTCGTCTTTTCCACTTTGGTCACTTTTAAGCGCGCTTTTTGCGCGCGTACGCGTCGCGCAGGAATGCCCCGGCAAATATCGCGCGCATTTTGTCATACGAGCTCGCAGCGCATGACCGGTTTGCCGAAAAACGAAATCTGTGTGCTGGTACAATGAACTTACGAACCCGGTGTGTCATTTGCCGCGCAAAAAGCGCGCACGAATTCCCGAAGCGGACAAAAAAGAGCCGCACGCAGCTTCGACGACTCGTTACCGTTCCTTTCCGAAAGTTTCCCTTTTTTAACGCAAGTTTTTCAAATTTTGGAGATAATGCCGGGTTTCAAGATTCCAAGTTTCTCAAGATTCCAGAAAATTCGACGATAAGTGACGTTTCACCGTTGATTTTTTTTTTTTTGCAAAATGGAATATAGAATGTCTCTAAAATTAACATTTTCTCTTCTTTTTCCAAATTCGTTTATTATTCCAATTTTTTAAATTAGATGAATAAGACAATTCTATAGTCAAAAGTTTTTTGCCCACTTTTTTTTAGAAAATGTGTACCAAATTTCAAAATGAAATAATTTCGTGACATAAATGATGGTTTTCATTGTTTAGAAATGAAGCGTCATCTTTCGAAACTGTCAACTCGAGCAAAAGAATTTCGCTTCGGAAGAAAAATGCCGGAAAAAACGAGTTTCTTTCATTACAGGCGAATTCGTGTTGCAGCGACGAGCGATTTGTCGGAATCGAAAGGTTGGTTCGCGCCACCCGAGCGGGCTTTTTTTTCTCCGAGAATCTGCAGGGGAGCATGACTCAAGCAAGACGATTTTCGGCCACCTGTGAAGGTACAACGTGTACAGGAAGCTGCGCTTGAAGCCTGCGGACAATTTATTATGTGATCGCTCTTTGAGAGGAAACCGAAACGGTAAGCTCCGTCTTAATTAAGTAACTCGAAAGTGGTCGCCCGCGTGTTCGATAATCGTTTTTTACACTGGAAGCGACTCGTAATTCTGTTACGCGCGACGAAAAATTGTCCAACAACTATGCGAGAAACGACTGGAAAATTGATTTGAAAAACTGATTCCACTTCAAAGCCCAATACTTTTTTATTGTAGGATTTGTTTTAACTTTCATATAAACGACGTTTTCTCGCATAAATGCGATTGTTTCAGGTGTCCGTAAAACAGCATCGTTAGAAATTCCGTAAAGCTCAAAAAGCCATCGTGGATTCCGAATTGCGCAGATGACTCGATTCGCTGTGACATTTCGAAAACGGTTGCGACATGCGCCGCCATAAAATCCGCGCTCGCCCGTGCACCTTCATTCCTTTTTCTCCTGCAATTAAAACTAAACGACTCCCTTATTAATTAGACTCAAATAAACGAAACTGACACGCCCACTGGAAAAATATCTGGAGTAAATCAATTAAAAGATTTCTCCTCGTATAAATGTCAATGTCACTTATTTATACCGAAAGAACAATTACCGGCTTTTCTTTAATTAAAAAATCGCTGCCCGTTTTCGCTCGACCAGTCGCGTCGAGTTTCCTCAGAAAACTTTCAATGAATCCCCCCCCCCTTAAAAACATAAATATCGAAAAAGTCCAATTCAAACATTGTCTCAAAAAAGTTGCCCTTTGACATCTGACCCCAAATGTCCTTATTTCCGGTTCCCTTACATGTTGGTACCCCATTAAATTTTTTATCATGAATTTGTTCCAGTCAAACGTTTGCTACGCGAAAATCCCACATCGGACGATTTTCACACGTCGGTATAAATAATCGAGCGATTCGCTTCTATGCTGGGGAATGCGAAGCCAAACGGAGTCCGGGGTGGGGATGAAGGTATCGGGTCCGGCAGCGAGTGGGGGGTGAGGTGGTTCGACAAGCACTTATGAATGAGTCTCGGTTTGCAGGACCGTGGTAGGTGGATGAATAAGTGGGGGTGGCATGAAGGGCGTTTGAATGAGGGGAGAGGGGGGAGGCGCGATGAATAACTAAGGGGACGCTGGTGGGGGCAGGGGGCCCGGGGCTGCAGTCACAGGGGGCTTTGGGCCACGTGCTCCGGTGCGTTCACGTTTGCACACGACATTACCATTTATTTAGCAACAACGTGGCTGCGCAAAAACTGACCGATTCGGCATGAGGAGGCAAAGTCAGAGAGAAGATGGTCATGAAAGGGTCACAGGTTCGGACAGGTTCGGTTGGGGTCAGGGGTTTTGGGGATTTGGAAGGATTGTGGGATTTGAGAAATGGGAGGTGGAAGGGGATTTGGGTGTTGGAGAGGAATTTGGAGATGGAGGGGAAGGTTTATGGAGGGGAAAGGGTAGGATTCTAAGGGTTGAAGAGGGTAATTCGTGAAAGAAGGGAGAGAGGTGGATATGGTTGATTTAGGGTAGGAGCTTGATGGAGTTTGTATGATAAGAAGTTTGGAGAGGTGGTAAATATGAGTAGATTTGTTTATGTAGAGACATAAACAAATTGAACACATTGGAATATTTTGGAAATAGATTTGGAATGTGGGTACGCGAAGAAAAAAAGTATAGGAAAATGTGACTATACATAATCCCTGCGAAATTTGTAAATAAAAAATGTGAATAAGTAACAGATTTATGCGACTGTATTATATATGTTAGAGTTGTACATATTTTTACCAAAATTATTCATATATCATATTTAACATTTTTTCATGTAGTCTTTTTTTATACTTTATTTGAAAATGTAATACCTTTTTTCTGCATGTATGGGCAGTAAGACATGAGGATTATATAATATATTTTTAAATTTGTAAGATTTTTTCGTAGGTAATTTTAAACTGTGTACGGTATTTTGGCGAATTATTAAGGGATTTATTTATCCGAAGATTGTAAGCTTGATCAATTAGAAATTATGTGTAAATGAATGTTACCTAGTGGGACATCAATCAAAAATAAGTTTAATCATTCGATTTAATTAAGATTTCAAAAAAATAAAAGTATATAATGTGTCAAAGATATATTAGAAAATTCTAGTCTGTATAAAGATTAACATTATCTAGTGCAATATTGTACACTGAGAAAAATATTCCTCTGTTTCAAAAGGGATTCCTAGACAAAAAGAATGTGCTGCAACGAATTCCTTTTATATAAAAAAGAAATCCTTTTCAATGAAAATGATTTTTCTTTTTGAGAACGAATCCTTATCATTCAAAAGGATATTTTTCTGAGAGTACTTTACTCTAACTTGATTTAATTTAAGTACTTTACATCGAATAAATTCCGAAAAATAAAAACCATATTTATATCCGAAAAAAACATCCAATACTTTTATTTTCATGTACAAAAATGACATGTAATATCCACTTAATATATAAACGTTTTATGAGCTCAGGATAAGTTCAATCCTGTGCCACATCTTATGTAAATATATAAATGTATATTGATAATTATTTCATGTAACAAAAGGTATTCATTCGAATAATAAAATATAAACTATAAACAATAAAAAATTGAAATAAACTGAAAAATAATTCGGAGTTCATATCCTTGCATCAGTTTACATTACTGCACAATGTTTATTGCATAATGACTCGACATCCTAAACGATACTTTTCATCATGTAATAAAATTGACTGATAAACTGCACATAGTAACAATTTAAAAATAGAAAAGTGAGATGATCGTATTTGCAGTTCTGTTAAAAAATCTTTTTACATTTAAAATTGAATTATTTTTAATGATATTATTTGAAACCGAAAAATATTCTATACCAATTGAATCAAAATAACAAATGGACATCGTACAATGTTAAACTTACTATTTCGTAATTTACCCTTCTAACCACATCACTGTATATTGTACATTTAAACAATAACTATTTCATAATAATGTGACATTCTAAAAAGTTTCGTTTCATTTACCGATCAAAAAAACATCTAAACATATTAATTAATTATAATTCAAGCAAAACTAATTACAAAATTATCATTTCCTGAAATCTAAAACTAAACAACCCCTCAATCATCTCTACGTCTTATTTCTCCTCCAAGTTAAAAATAAACACGTTTAATATACATTTAAAGCCAACATATACTTCTCTTCCCAATATACCCTCCTCATTCAATATTATAACTCAAACCTCCTCATACAATACTCAACCCACGTCCAAACTATCCCAAAAAATCACCATTTCTCCCCAAAATCCATGCCAAAAAATCACCATTTCAACCCAAAAACTCTCCCCGAAAACCTCTCCTTCATTTCCACAATTTCCATCCAAACTCCCCCCAAAAAGTTTCGTCCAATAAACCTCAAACTTCTCACCTCCTCCTCTCCCCCCCCCCCCCCCAACCCATCCAACCCGCATCCACACCATTACCCGGTCCGGCTTG
>JABFPB010001209.1:0-27075 GCA_022817645.1 Ceratoteleas bidentatus | reverse complement strand
ACTTTAAAATTAAAGCGAATATGATTTACTTACAACTGAATTAAAGAAAATATGCTTGAAAATTGCACTATTTTTTACAGTGTATACTCTTTTCATTGTATTCTTAAATTGGAGTTAAAACTGTAATTTTAACCCCTATATCAAAAGACACGTTAGCGTCTCTTGCCAAGTATAAAAATGTAAATGCCCATCCAATAATCCACTTGTTATTACCAAGTGGATTATTGGATGGACATTTAAATTTTTCCTTTCATAATCCAATTTTAACTTCTTCATCTGAATTGCTTAAAAACACATAAAAAAATGACTAATCAAATGTTATTATTTCGAGGTGTCAATATGTACAAACAAAAAATTATCTCACAAAGGAATTGCAACTCGCCGACTTTAAAATCGTCTCCTACAATTCTTTTTCCTGGGTGCATGGGATGGCATCGTGTTAGAAGCAGTCGCGATGATGTAATGAGCAACAAACGGTAGTACATCATTGAGTCGGAGCAAGGAAGTCAGAAATGCGCGCCTATTGTATCAGGTGTACGATGTAACGCAATAATTGCATACTCTTAGAATGTCATACGGTCGCGTTAACTATTAACCGCGTGTCTTTCTGCCCATAGCTTCTTCATTATGCGCGGCCTTGGCTCGCCATGGATCGCGCGTTACCGAACGATTTTCACCGCGGAAAAAATACGTAACAGTGCGCGCAGCCTCGGCCGCGCGACCAATCAAGTTTAACATCCGTAATACAACTTTTCGCCGGCTTTTTTCCGCTCGTTATTGTTAATTAATTTAATTGCCGCTCGTGGGAAGTCTTCCTGGCTGTATCTCGCGTGAAATCGAACTTTCGGAATAATTTTTTGCGTTTTCGAGTGTTGACGATGAAATTCAAACGATCCCGCGCAAAAAGGCGGTTGCGTAATTGGCGTCGGTTTCATTCATATGTCGCTCGAAAAGTGCGCGGTATCGGGCGAAACAAGGCCGGGAAAAAAGCGGGCCGTTTCGCGCGGCTATTATCCGCTACTTTCACTTCGGCGATTACGATTGGCAAATCGGCTGATCGGGCGGGATTCAAGGTTCGCGGGACAAAAAGCCGGGACAAAAAGCCGTCGACGGGCTTTTTCGGCGCCGAAAAAGCGATTCCCCGACGGATTGAGGGCCGACGCGCGTTTTTTGCCGAGGCGCAATTAGCGGCCAGGAACTATTTTTGCGTCGTTTGAGTGGACGCAAAAAATTCATTATTGTTTATATTCGGTTTTGTGGGTTTAAATTTACTCGGAGAGGTTTTTTCGGCCGAATTCCGAAGCCTGTCGAAAAATGGCAGGGATTGTGAAAAAGCCGTGGAAGAATTCGGGGGAAGACTTTTTTTCGGATAGCGGAGATTTTTACTTTCAGTAATTTAGAATGACGAAAGATCGATGTCGAGAAAAATAGTCGTCTGAGAAATGCCTAATATGAGACGTATATTATATTTGGATAGTTGTTCATTTGACTAGTTTTTGTTTTGACTAGCTTCTATGACGACTAAACTACTTTAAAATCTGTATCACATGTCATGAGGTTGTACTGAGAAAGATTATATCCTAAAACAAAGTCAAAATGATTGTGGGACCTATATCCGATAGGACAAACATTCTTTTAAGATATTTACATAATTGTCTCTTTCCTAATGGAATACCAACATTTTAATTGGTTTCAATCGAATATATATGTTTTTCCAGCGCATGCAACTTTCCTCAAAATAATATATTCAAATTTAACCTGTAACTCTTTACACCGTCCACCATTCCTTGTCAAAACCTGATGATTTTTGTTTTACTTTCATGAAATTATGTTTCCTTTTTGAAGAAATACTGTAATATATAACATAGTATATATAACAGCACAAAATCCTATAACATAAATAATAAACAATAAATTCTTCATTAACATTGGTGTGGATAAAGAAGCCATATTTCATTTTTATCATTTTATACACTTCAGATACATTCTGACTAATTTAAGGTTATACAATAACGATACGTATGAATGAAGTTAATGAAAATGTACATATGTAAAGATTAATATGATTAGTTACCCAAAAACTATATTAGCTCTTATAGGAACTTTACGCACATATTTCAAAATTACACCAGAAAAAGAATTAGTAATTATTTACAAATTGGATATATTATTAGTTATATTATGGGGATAACTAGTACCAAATGTTAATAATTGTGCGTCGTTAAATTTTCAGATATTAAAAATAGAAATATAAACATTTAGGTCACTTGATATTTTGTCTTAGACATCCTCATATGACACTTACATTCAGTAATTTGTAATCATTACATCAGTAGTTACTAAATATATGTTAAGCACAATTTTGTAATAAAAATTTTTATTTATAAAAATGTTTGTTTACTTTTGACAAATTTGTATAACAACTGTTTGAACATCAATTTAATTTAAAAAAGAATGTTTTATGGTTATTTAAATGAATTCTCCATGCGATTAATTATTAGAACCCTAAAAGTACGCCCCTTCGTGACTGTACAACCTTAAGGAGAAGCACCACTGAAAACCAAATATGCTATAAAATCTAAAACTTAACAATTCACCAATCATTACTCCCTATTTTAATTCACACCACAAAAATTCCACACATTTTCTCCCTTGATTAAGGATTTCCTCAAAATCCCAGTCGATAAAACAGTTCCCTAACCCCCAACCCACAACTCACACTCCTCCAACATTCCTCCAACATCCTCTTCGGATTAAAAATTGAACAATGAAAATCCGGCATATAATGGGTGCAAATTACAGCCGCGCATCGCGCACGTGTGATTACTCGAATGCGATAAAGATACGTTGGTAATTGGCGAATGATTTCGCGACACACACAGACGCTGGCGCGCGCGATTCACGCGTAAAAGTCTAATTATAGCGGACGAAAATAGCGCGCACGGCGGCGGCGGCGTCGCCAAGTTTGAGGGACCGACGCAAGTTGGTGGGCTGGCTTTTCCACCTGTTATCCCGCCGCTCGGGAGTAAAAGTTATCGCGAGGTTCGGCGCGCGTAGGTAGGCGCGCGCGGTGATACAGGTATATAGATGTGTGCACAATTGACCGCGCGAGTGCTTGCGTAGCACGCAACAGGTCGCCCGGTTTAGTTCCGAATTCACTTTACAGCCGCGATTTGTTGCCAATGCGCCGACTTTGTTTGCACAATCGCCAATCTAGACGGCTTTCGGTTGTGTTTGCGATTTTTTTCGATGGTTCGGATTTTTTTGTCTGATTTTGGAAGGGAGGAGATTTCCGTTAATTAGTTGAGATTAAATTAATAATTTACGTTTTAAGCTTCAGAAGGCTATTAAATGAACGACTTTTCGATTATTTAATCCTTTTTCATTCGATATTTATTTTTCATTGATAATACAACAAAATACAACTTTACTGTCAGATTACAAATTATGCAAAAATTGATGGAAGAAAATATTTAATAAAATTGGTTTTAAAAATGAAGCGAAAATTGCAAATTTCTAACCAAAGGAAAATCATCTATTCAAATTACAAAACTAATTTCGTGTTCTTCCAGTTCATTGAATGGACGTTTCCAAAGTAGTGGAAAAGTGACGTTATACGTCAGTGATGACTACGCACATCTGGAAAAACCCAAAAAAGCACGAGTTCAAGTGTTTAATTACATCTTTCTTTTTTAACCCTAAAGAGTTAAAGAGCTCACTCGAACGAAGTCTAAATTTTCCTATACTCAAAACCCCGATTATTCATATTTGAAATAAACCCACTTTCTAAAAAAGCCTTAAAATCACCTTCTCATATTCCCATCGAGTAAATTCAACCTCGTCAATTACCGCCTTTTATACATTATAGAAGATAGCCCAAACAACGTTTTTCAACGAAAAACACCGAATCGAATCTGGTCCAAAAATAACTCCAAAATGTACTCTTTCACCTCCGAAAAATCTCTCGAACCGTCGACTCGTTAAACAATCGTCCCGATTGCAATGACACTGACGATCATTTGGCATTTATCTCCGTCGGGACTCGGCGTAAAATCCGCGAGAATTCGTCCGAGCGAAACAAAATTATCGCGGCAGTTACCCTCCGTGATTACAGTTACAACAATGTGCCGAAGCGGCGGCAAATGTAGCGACGTTTCAGTACGTTTGATTTAACGCGGATCGAACGTATTATAAATGCGAGTAATAACGATTGCGCAAACATTAATCTGGGTTAAGTAAATCGGCGCTGACCACGACTTGCGATCAAACGTTCGTTACATATGCAAACACGCTCATGGCTAGTGACGTTGTCGCAGCGGTACTTTTATCAAGGCAGCATGATAAATTGTGGATCTCGCTGTTACTGCGAAAAGTCCACCAATCGATGCTAATTATTCCGCCATTTGATTTTCTTTTTACGCCGCGCCGTTCGACAAATGTATATTAAATCGCAGACCATCGCGCGGCAATTATGCCGTTACCTCGAAGGAATCGACGCGGTATCGCAAGTTCTTATTGAATATCGCTGGTTCGGGAAATTTATGGCACGTCGCGCGCTGATTTAGTGCCGAAACGTCAATTCCAGCGATTGGCATTTTTCAGAAGTTTCGTAATTTAGGATAATTTCGAGGTTAATCGAAGTTTTATGGTTTTGAAGTTCGGACCTTTGAAGTTTGACACTTCGAACTTCAAAAGATTAGATTACTATTATCAAACACTTCGAACTTCAAAATATCAATTACTTCAAACTTCAAAACATCAAACTTCCAAATATCAAACACTTCAAACTTCAAAACATCAAACTTCAAAATATCAATTACTTCAAACTTCAAAACATCAAACTTCAAAATATCAATTACTTCAACTTCAAAACATCAAACTTCCAAATATTAAACACTTCGAAATTCAAAACATCAAACTTCAAAATATGAAACACTTCGAACCACAAAACATCAAACTTCAAAATATCAAACACTTCGAACTTCAAAACTTCAAATATTTTGAGCTTCAAAAAACTTCAAGGAACTTAAAATTTTCAAAATTCAAAACTGAAGAACACTGACTTTTTTATTTTGTATAAAAAACCAAAAAAATTTATTTATTTTGGATCCTTGAATTTCCTTGAATTAACCTGCAGTATTAGGTTATTTCCACTTCAAACGTCATAAGTAAAAAAACTTCCAATTTTCGGAACATTTTTACACAATGAGAATCTCGACGATTTCTAGGTTTGGTAATTTCCCGGTTAGAAGTTTGGGACACGTTTTTCGTCGAAGATTTGGAGTACGGACTCGAAGGAAAAAGTATGAAATAAACATAAACGGCCAATGAGCGGCGTTGTCGCTTCGGTAACACGGCGCCGAGATTCGCTGAATATATTGAGCATTGCGATTATGCTAACGCGCGCTAAGCGTTTCATTTTGTCGTCATTCGGCCGGTGTGTATGCGACGCCCTCATCTGACACGCGAGTCTATTCTCGCTCGTGTCAAACTTAAGATTCAAAGCGACGCAAAACGAGCCGTTTTTGTGCCCGGCACTTAACGCTTGCATCTCATTTAATTGTTACGTTTCAACAATTACAATATATTGAGCGCGGGCTTTTTGCACGTACGACTTGACGCGGCGATCATTTTTCCAAGAGCGCGCGGCTCGGCTCCGGGTCAAAAGTTCAAACGGATCGTTATCAGGGCGATTTTTATATAATTTTTTGCGCACGAAAATACGTTACGCAACGCGAAATTGATGAAAAGAATTGTTATGAAATATTATTTTTTTAAGCGATACGCGTTGCATACGAGCATCGCCGCTGTAATCTCGGGTGTGAGATAACGATCGTGGTGTGATAAAGCGGTCGAAGACGTTATCGAAGATACGCCCGGCTATGTCGGATATCTGCGCTGGGAGGCCATTTCTTTTGATTGGTGTTTGAGTTGTGAGGGAACCTTTCATTTATTTTGTTTCTAAGGAGTTCTACAAATGGTTGAAAAAAATTGTTCAAAAATAGTTGAAATAAACACGTAAAGAGGTTATGTTGCTTTGTACAAACTTAAAAATAATCAGTAACATTCTGATGAAAATGATCAGTTACCTTCGAAATATAAACTGTCATTTTTATTAGATTCGTTAGATTTCTTAGATTAGTTTTATTAGTTTTGTTAGTTTCGTTAATTTTTGTTAGTTTTGTTAGTTTCGTTAGTTTTGTTAGTTTCTACATAGAAAAACAATGAAATTTGTCAAATATTGTTTCTACATAATATATTCCCCTTGGTGTTTCTTCATCCTGTACTTTGCAGTGAAGTTCATTTTGCTTACTTTTTCTAAATTGTTGATAGATAGAGTGTTTCGAAACAACGTCAACAAACTTTGTGGATAGAATCGATGTCAAAAAATAAGACGAAAATGTTATTTACAAAATTTTGTTTTGGCCCTTTCTTTGTTAGTCAGAAACAAAAATAGCGCATTAAAATTTAAATTGCACATTTTAGCGGCAGAAAGCTCTTTGGTCATTCATCACTTCTTTTTACATAAATACTAGTTGTTTACTTACTTGCAATAATAACGACAAAAATTATATCGATAAAACTGTTAATTTAAAAAAAAAATTTTAAGTTTAATTTAAAGTTGAATTATTTTCATTACAAATTTGGCACTGTTTCAATGATTTTTTTAATTCAGCAGTATTGGTGAATGTAGATTCTTATAAACAGTTTTTATTTCCACATATAATTAGAATAATTTTTTTCCTAAATGTTTAGTAACAAAATTTTTTAATTTTATTATTTTAGGTGAAAAAAGTTATTGTTCATTTTATAATTCTTACCCCGAAAATAAATGGAGTTTTTTTTCGGGGTTATAAAAGTGACCAAAATGTAACGTCATATTGCAAAAAAACTTCTCAAAAAAATTTTTTTAATAATTTGATAGCAATAATTAAATATAAATATTTTATGGTTTATAATTTATCTCGTCGTTATTATTGGCAAGTAAACGATTGATAATTAAGTATGAAAAATACAGAAATAATATCAATTATTCATTCATAAAATCATATCTAACCACAACAAAGCAGCGTTTAAATTGCCGAAACTGTGAATGTTTATTTTATATTGCCTGCAATATAAAATAAACATTAAAAATGATGGGTCGAAACAAATTTTTTTATAGAATATTTTCGTCTTATTTTTTGACGTAGATTACGCTTCCAAAGTTTGTTGACGTTTTGAAACCTACAGGGTCGAAAATATATGCGTAAATATATAACTTTTTGCCCAAAAAATATATGTACAATATTTAAAATATATAAAATCTATTTTAAATATATATAATATATAAAAGTATATATATTTTTTATATATTTCACTGCTTGTATGCAATAAATATATATAAAATATATACGAATTACACAATTTTTACCGAAATATATTGATAGATTTTGACATATATTTTACCAATATATTTTCGTCCGTGTGGGAAAACCCTGTATTTATTTTGCACACCCTGTATTTATTTTTATATGCTACATTTTTCCCTGTAAGCCTTAAATAAAAAACTCTTAATACACGTAAGCATCTAATTAAATTGCCCCTATCCGGAAAACCGTCTCTCCGCCAAAACCCTATCGCATAAATCTGAAAACTCCTTCTTTCGCCGGGCCAATCGCAAAAATGGCCCATAACTTCTTCAATCAAGACTTCGATCTCATCAAATATCCCGGCCATCCAATATCCTCCGAATCTGCCTAAAACCCTTGATCCCAGTGGCCCCTCCAGCGTGCTCCTCGCGCCTCGCGTGCTCGATTACAAAAGGCATTAATCCTCGGGCGCACGTTGCCAAATGCGAAAAGCCCGGCACTAGCGTCACTTGAGCCTGCCCGACTAAATCAGCGCCGATTACCTCTACCCTCGTTGGCGCGCAATGCACGCTACCCGTCGCGGGCGCAAAGTGCGTCGCAGCTAGCGCATTTAGTCGCGACTTGCTGCCAGCACTGTACAGCGTGTCTGGTGCGTAGTTCGCGCGCCGCGGCCAATCGGGCCATCCGACGAGAGAGGCGCGATCTCCGCCACTTTCCGCCACCCCTCCCGCGGCGCCGAAGACAATGGGTTCGCGCGACGCCAAAAATCGCGGTCGGGCACTTGACATGCGAAACCAAAGTCAGAAACGTAAATGCGCGAAATTACACCAAACGGTGTGTCATCTGGGTTTACATAATATGTACGGTAATTTTGCATTCGGTGTGAAGTGAGATGGAAGGGTTTACATGAGAAGAGGAAAGTAACCTAAAGGGGATAGGATGATGTTAATTGAATGAAGGATTAATTTGGAGTATGTTTTTTTAGAATTGGTGGATTTTATTGGATTGCAAGCAGAGAAATGTAATTCGTAAAAGATGCGAAACATTCGTACACTTTACGAGATATATCGTAATAGCTACGAAAAATTAGTACTCTTTACGATATATATCGTAAAAGGTACGAAGTTTTCGTAACTTTTACGAATTAATTTTTTCAGTGTAATATTTTGCTCCTTTTATAACACTTTATAGTCAGTGGCTCCTGATATATATAGGTTATATTCATGGCTGATATCGCAGTCGATAATTTCTGCTTAGAGATAAAACTTCAATTCAAAAAGATTCCATAGTAATTGTTTTGGAGAAAAAGCACGCATTACATGCAAAATCCTGTCTCATTTTACATGCAGCGTAAAATGAGACAGACCGTTTACGGCGTACGAAATTGGCGAGTGCATTTTCGGTTTGTTTTTCGGTCCGAAAAAGCGCCGCCGGGCTGACGTAATGATTGATAAACCATAACAAAGAAGTGACTCAAATGGTGGATGCGCGTGATATCACTGCGCTATCGCGAGCTTCTTAATATTTTGAAATGCCGATAACGCACACACGCCGTAAAGATGTTGGCATTTTTGTGCCGCGCGCTTATCGCGCGATTCGCATGCGCAATAAGGATGTCGAAAGAGCGCAGTTCTGTTGCTACGCTACTCTCAGAGAAATGCTGCGTTCAGTCTACGAACTACATCGTAGTTAACCAGATCCTTAAACAGTAATTTCAAATTATTTCAAGTTTATCATCCGATTAACTCTCTGGTAAATTCAAAGGCGAATTCACAATAAAAAAAAGAGGAAAGTTGATAACAATAAAAAGGACATCTTATTTTTTCTACTTCTCTAAATTTTTCAATAATTCAAAAATGAACTGGCAGTTTAATCTGTTCAAACTGTCCAATCTTCGACAATCGATCTAGAAAACAAAATCACCATCCAGTCTTCTATTCAAAAACGTTTTCTCTCCACGTGACAAACTTTTGAATCTTTCCGTCGCCGTGAATACTGACACTCTTGTGACAATGCACGCGACTGTAGCTGCATCTTGCACCGCGACGCTCTAAGTTTAGATCGGCCCATGGGAACGGTTTCTCGTCACGCCCGCAACTGGTGCATTAATATGTCGTCCAGCTTTCAGCGTGGCGCAAGACGAGCAACTTAATTTGCGTCGCATTTCCCAGCCCCTTTTTTCCGGAGTCCGAACTCCTCGCATCGGAAGTCGGACTTGTCGAACGACACGGAGATCGACAGAAGACCGCGAGCCGCTGCATAATTGCGCTTGGCAAATTGTATTGGCGGATTACGTAAGGAAAAGTCGCATTTCCTACTCGTGCCTCCGAACGGCACGACGGCAATTCCGCGCGGCATTATGTTTTAATTTGTACATCGTACTGTCTCGCGATCGCCGCAATTGTTTGATTAATCACTACACGTGTGGAAATTAATCGCTATAATTAGTCTCAATGCCACACTTGAATCTACAGCCTCCTCCGGAGCCCGTCATTTTCGATTCATTAATCGTTATGTAAAACGGACATAAACGCCGGAGAAACAATTTCGCGGGATTCCCAACGCTCGCGGGGATCCGCGACCGGTTGTCCCGAGGCGCCAAAAAAAGTTTTGCTTTTTTGGCGCCTGGGTCTGAACCCATTCCGATGAAGAAATTTGAGAACAAAAAATCTTCTGGAAGTAAATGAAAAATTTTGTAAAGAAAGATTCATTTTGGAAGAAAAGAAATCGTTTTATGAAAAGGAGTCTTTTTCATTCAAAATGAAAAAGATTTTCAAAAAATATTTCACAGTCTAACAAAGACAATTTTGTATAGAAATTTTATCAGATTGTATGGTAAAAAAGTGTAGTAAATCCTGGCTAACTGTAAATGAATATTAGGGGTACCATTTTTATCATAAAGTATGGTAAATTTTTCCGAAATTATATGGTATGTTTATGGATGGCACAATCTGGTTAAGGCTCATTTGCATTATACACTTTGCTCCTTGAGGGCGTTTTTATAGTCTTTTTTCGGTTTTGCAATTGGTACTTTTCCGTAATCTCCGGGTGGCGACGCTCCAGACGCGTTTCCCCAAAGACCGGCGGCCTACTTTCCGACAAAGAACAGCTTACGAGTAAAATCGCCGCTTTTCCGTCGGAACCACGCGGCGTTCTAATTATAATCGTTCCGCCGTAGTTTCCGAGACTCGATTGTTTCGCGCACAACTTTTCTCGACAAAAACTGAGGCGAAACACCATTTTTTCGTAGGTACACGCAGATAAACATTTTAACTATTTAAATATTTTAAGATGGTTGAAAGTTTGATTAAATTGACCGAAGTGGGGAAGTAGTCTGCAACAACCGAGAAGGGTGGTAAAGGGTGTTGAGAAAATTACATTTTTTACTATTTAGTAAATCAGAAAATGTTAAATGGATGAATGTTACTGAACAATTTAACAAAACATGCACAAAAAGCTGTTAATTCAAAATATAATCAGACATAACCTTCAAAAATCAAAATATAATCAGACATAACCTTCAAAAATTAAAATATAATCAGACATAACCTTCAAAAATCAAAATATAATCAGACATAACCTTCAAAAATCAAAATATAATCAGACATAACCTTCAAAAATCAACATTTTTTTCCCTTTAAACAATTCAAAAATGACGTTGACATATTTGCACCACTAGATTTAACTGAAAACTTAAACTTCTTAAACTTGCAACTTTTAATTTCCCACACAATTTGACAAAAAATTTTTTCGATTTGATTTTTCGGTTTGATGTGAACTTTTTAACGACCGGAAAATTGTCGTGTAAAAACGAAAGCAGCGGATGGTAAATGGAGAAGGAAGGCGACGGTGGCGTTTTACGTGTCATTCTGAACGAGCAAGGCGACGATACTTGCGTAATCGTTACGCAGTGCTGGATCTAGCCAGGGACTCGTGACGGACGCGACCGATCGGCGACGGTACACGTGACGACGCGGGCACGCCGAGCCCGAGTCCTTCGCGCGAGCGAACAGCCGAGCTTCTTGGACTTGTTTCGCGTCTAGGCTGCGCTCTTAAAGAGCGCGACATTCGCCGGCGGCGCGCGCGCACAAACGATCGCCTTAATCACGCGACGCTCCGTACTCCTATTACCGTAAGCGACACCGGTTCAAGGAGCCGCCTTCGATTTGAGTGGCCTGCCCCTGGCGAATTTTCTTTCGCTGTTGACAGTCATCAAAAGGATTCTTTTGGTTTCAAAAGGATTTCAATTGAAAAACCCTGCAGTAGAAGTCTTAATTGCCGCAAAATGTCTTAAAATAAGACACATCGTGTCTTAAATTAAGAGTAAACTGTTAAAAAAATAATTTTCATCAAAAGGATTTCAGCCGAATAATCCTACAGGATTAGAAGTCGTAATTGCTGACAAATGTCTTAAAGTAGGAGATATAGTGTCTTACATTCAGACTGTACTTTTAGTTGGATAATTGTAGGGATCTTCCCATGGTAAAGTTTTTTACACTGTTTCGTCGGACAAAACATCTGGTTGGAAAGTTAGATGTAGAAAGAATTTTACCAAATTGTATTGTAAGTCAGAATGTTGTTGAATTGTGTCATTTGGCTAGATAGCTAACCTTGTTCCGATAACCTTTTACCACTCATACCTTTCAACAACGTAATTAAAATTTCTAGAGTTTATTTAACCCGAAAATTAACCTACATTAAACTAAAAAGTAACCAATTTCCTAAAAAGTCTAACAGCAAAAGTGACCGGATTCCCCAGATCAACCCAGATTTAGTTGGGTTAGCTAAATAGAAAGATACTATATCAAGTAAATATTTTGGTCGATCCGACGAAAAGTGTTCGACATTTGTTCGAAGATAATCATTGTATACAAGGAAATCGTTCTCGAAACTAATTGGTTACGTGACTGTTGTCACTGTTAATGAACGCATGTGCTATATTTCAGAGCACGTGCAAAGTGCAGAAACCTAACCTCATGATGTAAACAAACATTATCTCGTAGCTGCAAAAGTTTCCTGCTCAAAACACGATTTTATAGATAGTGTTTACTGTCACTGAACGTTCGATTAAAGCGAAATGGCACTTACCGTCATCTATGTCGAGATTGTTGAGACTCCCACTATCTAATCCTATCGACTTACAATAATTGTGGATATGTGTTATTATTACACATATCCATTTTTATCATACACTTGCAATACTTTTCCTTCAGCAAACAAACTCTTTCTTTTTTCCAACAAAATCGTTGAAAACACTGATAACGACGTTTTCAAAAAATAACTCAGACCCAATAAAACTGACGCCTACACCCGATGAATCTTAAATATGTGTAACCCAAAAACAAAAAAATGGCGCGAAAACATTTCCCCGCTGACCGAAGCATTGAACTTTTTAACGGAACTGACATCAACGTGTTTACATGTTGCAAACTGTATTCGTCATCGGAAATTTCTACATGTTTTCTCGCGTCTGTCATACGTCTCAAGAGTGCTCCTGGATCGCAATCGTTTGGCGACCGATATGTTAGGCAGTCAACTTGTTTTCGACGCCTTTGTACTGTTGAATAATTGCGCGCGAATTGTCATTTTTGCAGTGCGTCCGCGGCAGTGACGCACACCATTCATAGATAATAGATAGTACCTGCTAAGCGCCATCTCAATCTATCGTTTATGAATCGTTAATCCGCCGCACTTGTCGGCGCAGTTTCCGCTATTTATGAAGGAACAAGATTAATCGTTTTTCCATCATCGCAATCCGCGATAACAAACTGAAATCAAACGCACCTTCCCACTTTTTCGTCCCCTTTTTGTTCATTTGCTTATCGCCGCGATTGACGCAGGACTTTGTCGCGCGATTATCGCCCGTATGTGAGGCGATCGCTCACACCAATCGACCGCTCGGTTGGTCGATTGCAGTAATACGAAATTATCGTAAAATTCGGTGGAAGATTAACGTATTTTTTTCGTAATCTTTTAACCTACATTCCCTAATCTATCGATGGTTTTTCAATCCGAGATAAGCAGACTCGATATCATTTCCATTGCGTGCGATTTGAACAGCCTTGACAGTATGAGACAAGATATTTTAATTTTTATCGAATTTAAGAATTGGGCTTTGGAGAGTTAAGATTTATATGGTAAAAATAAATCTTAATGTTTGAGATAATGACTCAAAAAAGTTGAGTCAATATTGGCATAAAAGTTGAGTCAATGACTTAAAAGCTGAGTCAATAATGACTCAAAAATTAAATCAGTAATGACTCAAAAGTTGAGTCAATAATGCTCAAAAATTGAATCAATGTTGAGAATAGATGAATTATGATTGAAACGTTGATTTACTTTTAAGAAAAGTTGAGTCAAACATCCCAAGATTTGAGTCTATATTGATGCAATTTGTTTCAATGTATTCTCTTAGATATTTACTGTTTTTCACATCTACTTAATATCTTCCTGAAAAACTAAAATTCCAACACAAAAACAGTTATGAATTAGAAAATGTCTGCCTATACAAAAAGTCCGGAATTTCAATTCTCCGATATCCTCGAAACGAGAAAATCCGATTACACGTTTAACCCGTTCGGAATCTGCATAATCGAAAGTCTGCGCGAAATTATGCGAAATGAAATGGAGGCTCCTTTTTTTCGGACTTAAAATATGGCCGACTTTAAAGTATAGGCGGCAAATGAAAAACCGTAACAGTCGCGGAATTTCGGAAGCTCCTGTGAGACGGAATATCTTGTCCCGAAATATCGTCTCATATGTCACGACAATCACTTTGTTTTGTTGCGACACATGTGACACGCGGCAGCGTGACGCGCACTACATTGCTTACACATGTACACACACGGAATTGATTCGCGAAAGAATGATTCGCCGAGTAAGTTTCTACTATTTGTGGTAAGCAGATCGATCATGTTTCCTGCAGCTTTTTTGTCTGGGCATATTAATGAGGATCGACGAATTGCAGTCGCCGCGGCAAAAAGTTAAGATTTATGGTCGAAATAAGATGGCGCTGTATGAATATGTACCAGGCGCGGTTAATCTGATCGCTGACGCCTTTAATAAGACCGGAATCGCGGATCCGCGAGCGAATTTATTTCGTTCGTTCGGTCGTGTTTTTGAAAACACGACGTCGGTACAATAAGAAAAAAAATGTACGGCTTTTTTGGAGCTTGAATTTATGTACTGAGAGTATTTCGGATGGCGAAATTCAAGTGTAAATGGAGGTACATTTACGAAAAAGAAAATGGGGCGAAAAAGTTTGATTTGTTTGATTAATCGTTGTGTTCAATTATCGAAATTGATTGAAAAAGGCCCAGGAATTATGAAATAGCTTGATTTTTCGATGTATCTATTTTTGAGCGATTATAATTATATTGTATTCGTACAGATTCAATTCTATAGATAAAATGCCATGATTCGTTTTAGTCCGTTTGAATTTAGCTTGCATTCTCTTTTCTTAATTTTATATCATGTCACTGAAATTCGTACTGCCGCTAATTGTTTATAATGTTTCAAATAAATCGTGTCAGAAAATTCACAGCGATTTTGATAATAATAGCTATCCAACTTTTAGATTTGATATCCATCGTAGTTTCTCGAACGTATAAAAAGGTAAATTGTTGTCACATTATTTTGTGTGAAGAGGAGTTGACGTGCGGTATCATTCGGACGCCTTATTTTTATCAAACTGTTTTATTATAATGCAAAATATAAATATTTCAATTTATCGTATATTATGTCATTATATCCCGTGAGAAATGCATTAAAGTAGTGCAATTTATTCCGCGTAGAGAACCATTTTTAAAATAAAAATATCGAAACCAAGTAGCAAAATGTTCAAAGTGAAAAAATGCCGTTAATGCTCTGGCGATGTCAACTTTATTTTTAAACTCTGCAATAAAATCACTTTTGCGTTAGGCCACTTGAAGTCGTGACATGCGGAGAACAATCCAGTGACAAAAATGTGCAAAGTCGTCAATGATCTCATCATAGATTTATTCGATTTGAAATGTTATCCTCCGTCAACTTACACTACTACATTACATTTTTTCGAATTCTGTTATTTATTTTATTAGAAAATTAAACGAATTGGACATAGACCAAATACATAAAAATAAAAAAAATTTAAGCAAAAAAGTGACTTTTGAAAAATCGTACAAAACATTTTCTCGGATTCTCGGATAAATTTGCCGTTAGAACGAATCGCGCGGGAAAACTTTTCCCATTTGAATATCGCGGATCCTGTGGTCCTTGAAACGTGTGATGATTATTCCCATTATTTAACTGACATTTTATAATGTCGAAACAAAAACGAAAGGTTTCACATAGAAGCGCGCGCGGCGTGTCACCGCCGACAACTCGTGTGTAAGAATAGCGCGATCGCGGACCTCGCTCTTCTCACGAGAAAGAACTCACTTACGCAATGAATTACTGAACGCGGGGCAGCCTCGACCTTTGAATCCTTCACTGGCGCGCGCGCGCGGTTTCTTCAGCAAACCGACCGATTCGAGCAATTATAATGCGCTTCGCGGGAATAAAGTTCCGCGCGTAAATTTTCAACGGATGACAGTATTTTTTCTCTCTCTCTCGCGCGCCGCGTGTGCGCGACCCCCCTCGCGACCCCCCTCGGTATTTCCCATTCTACTTGAGAAACGCGGACTCGGCGTTTATCGCGCCGAGTCATGCGTTTTCTCGGGAATTGCGCGTATCAATTATCAAGCGATTACCGCTTTTTCCGAACACGCGCGTGTTTATTTGTAATTTCGCGCGCTTTTAGCAGAATTTGATTCGGTGGAAATTACGAAATTAGAAGACGGTTAAGGTGATGTCGAAATTCTGGAGCGGTATTAGGAATTAATGAAATTTATTTTGTTATTTAACAAAATTATTATAATTATTTTATTTTTTATTTTTATTTTTATATATTTATTTTAATTTTATTTCTATCCATTTTTATCAAGTTTTCTTTAAATACTTTCTTATTATTTTGATTGCATTTGTTTAAATGCTGTATTAAACACATTTTATATAATATTTTATTTTATTTGTCTTTATTTTTTTATGTTTCGTTTCGTTTCTTTATGCTTTTTTTTATCGTTTTGATCCAATTTGATTTACTGTATTTAATTTGATATAAATTTGTTTAAGTAAAAGTAAACGTAAATCATGTAAAGAAAGAAAATGAAAATCATATAAAAATAAAATTAATTTTTAGATGATTAAATAAATACGCATTCATTTTTTAAAATAAAGATTAAAGATTTAATTTTTAAATAAAAATTAAATTTTCTTTTAATAAATACATCTTTTTTTAAATAAATACGTTCGTGGCAAATTATTTAAAAAATATCTCGGCAAAGAATTGGTATTTTGCAACTTCAATTTTCGACACATCGAAATCTAGTTTATGATTTCAGCAAAATATAAACGATAGAAAAGTGAGAAAAAAAATTTTTCTGATAAAAAAGTGTGAACAAAATTAATTCGTGGCGCTATAATCGTTAAGTTATGATTAATTGTTCATTTCGACCGATTAAAAAAATCGGTACTATCAGTTATACCGCTTTCGGCCAAGCCTTAAAACTTGGTAAAATTTGTTTTGGAAACTTTTTCAAAGTTTTCGAAATTGTTACTACATTTCGGTTTATCGAAGTAACAAAATCTGGGAGCCTACGCCACATTCTAAAATACCTTTTAGCTCATTGAATCTCAAGTCCATTTTCATACGCGAATAATTCGCACAATAACATCGGCGACGAAACGTAAATCATTACGGTGTCGTTAAAATCGTATTAAGCGCCGCGGAAATTTTGGATAATCAAAATCAGCCGGCGAAGATTTCCACTTAGCGTTTCTGAATCGATTTTCTTCCGATCGACGGTTTTGCATAAACAAATGCTTAACGTCGATTTTCCGCGAATCAGAAGGTAATTTCAATTTGAACGTGGAAAACAAATGAGTGTTTTGAAAGTGCTCGTTTGACCAAAAAAGGCTGATGCTCGTGCGTCAGTGACGTCACACTGATTTTTTCATCGCTGACGTCGTCGATTGATTGATGATACCGAATTGAAAACGAAAATGTCCGTTAAACTTTTCACGACGTGCGATCGGCGACGATTAAGACACTCACTGCTGGCGTCTAATGGTAATGAAGACGACAAAAAAGCGTATACCACGAAGCACGAAAACGTACGTCATCGCGCGCGAACTGCAAGATTAATTAGGTCTAGTCGTTGACTTTTGTCTCATATCTTCGGCATCGTTCCGGATACGCGAACAAGACTGGTTATCTTGCGACGTTATCGCAACTTATCAAGCCAACATGACGCCCGTGGTGCATTCTATTAAATTCAACACGACATGAGCGACATTTTGATCTGTCCCGGAAAATTGTTACGAAAAATGATTTTTCATTTATTACTATTAGGGGAGAAAGTTACCTACAAATAAAGTCAAATTAATTGCTAAATCATTTATTTTTAGGTTATATTTGAATGGTATACAAAATCGAGAAATTATGTATTTCGTATTTTGATGTCAGGAAATGTTTTAATTTTATATTTTTAATTTTAATTTTTTTATTTTTCTATTTTATAATATAAAAAATATTGTAAATGATAAAATCGTTGCTTACGATTTGTATAAGTTTCATGTAATTTATTACACGAAACTAATTAAATTCTGAATTTAGTTTAATTATTCATTTAATAAAGACTTTGATTGGATTATGAAATAATTTAATAAAAGTTACAATCTGAAATTGTACTTTCAATTTATATTTTAATTAGAGAAACTCTGTCGATTAATACGGTAACTCTGAAAAGTTGTTGAATTAGTCGCAAGTGGTTTTGATAAGTAGGAATTACGGTCATGTGTTCACAGTGTTTCTGGAATTCGAAGGCTGCCGGGAAACCGAAAAACAAACGGTTCCGTGCGACGAATTTAAATGTTATTAGGAACCATGGACGACATAAAACGCGGAGACCTTCGATTGTCGCACCACGTGACGTTCTTTCAAGCCGAACAACCGAGACCTTGGCCCTTTGACTTTCCTAATTTCCAATTATGATTGCCGTGCCACGTGGTTGACGATGGGAATTCGAAAAATCTGTGTTATACTCTCATCCACTGCATTGCAAATTTTGAAGCTAGAAAAAAATATTCCATAGTGTTTCTTCTTTTGAGATATTTAAAAGTTCATAAGTTTTTACAAGTGGGTTGACATTATTACAACGATTTGACAAAAAGTATTTTATTTACTTTTTTATACGATGATTTCTACATTTATCTTTACGTTACAAAACGAAATAGTTCGAAAATGTAAGTCAAGAGAATCCATTGCGAAATTTAATGTTCGCTATAATTATTGAAATGGGATTTGGTTAAAAATAAACTCTTATCAGGGATGACGATACTTTTTGTCAAGTGCGAAATTCAAATCGAATTGCAAGCGCAAGAAAGCCGACAATGCGAACAATTTTTGATAAGTCTATCGCTCGTGGTTTTGTCGGGGTTATCGCGAAGACCGTCCTCTAAAAATCACTGAACTTTCGCGTTATGAATACAAAAATATCTTCACTTTTATAAATTGTTCCAATGTTTAACGATCTCCCACAATAATTTCCGACCACCTTTTTAGAAATTTCAAAAATCCATAAATTTTTCTGTCGCGTTAAAGTCGAACCCAATCCATCTACTTTTTTAAAAGCATTTCGCAAAATAATAAAAAGCTAAATGCCCTGATTTTGCATAATAGATACATCGAAAAGTTCCATTGATTTACTTTAAATCGAAATTAAATTTTAAACTAATTGACCAACCTCAAAAATAAATTTCACATAGGGACTGTTGAGATTAAAAAATTATCTAATCGGTCAGATTTTATTTTCCAAATTCCAGTAGGCCAAATTTAATGAAATCGTCGACTAAAGGCAGTAGGTAAATGAAAATATGGACAGGGCAAAAACGATCGGGTTTACTTCTAGGTAGGCAAGAGTAAGTAACACGAGCAGGCACTTTGGAGCAAATGGGCAACTTGTTGCGTTTCGGCCTGTGACTAGGTTGCTGTGTAATATATTATCGAGCGATATTGTTGTTCATATCTGCTCATTATGCATCTGCGCGTTCATGGTGTTGCCGTCGTTTTTGCCGTTGAATAATCGCGACCGATTATCCGTCGCGCTCGATTAATACTCGGCGGAAAAAAGTCGCCGCTCGTGTCACGCCGATTCCCTGAGTGCATTAAACCTTTTTGCCAACTGTCCCGAAAACCTTTTTCCCCCGTCAAAGCGCGTCTTAAATCGCATTCCCGCGAACAAACGCGCCTCGCGACAAATTCGATTGCGGCGCGCGTGAAATCGCGCATTTCTTTCCCGCGCAAATATTTGAATAAACAATTAACGCCGATTGTACATCTGCGCGTATTTTCGTTCCGCGTCACAATGTATAATTCAACTGCAATAATGATACGCCGACGAGCTCGGTTAACGAATTTCTTTTTGAGAGGAAACTTGAAAAGAAAGGGAATTTGAATTGATGAGCGTTGAGTTCAAATCCGGGAAATACTTCTTTTTTTTTAGAAAAAGAGTATGGAAAGGAAGATATTTGTTTTTAAGAAAATAATTATCGGCATTGGTAACTGGAAAAAAATCTTGATCCTGAAAAAGTTGACGTTAGTTGTCGACGCCAAGATAAGCAGAATTGTGTCGGTTGAAGATACTTAAAGAGAATAAAATTTAAAATGTTCAAACAATATTTATTCGAAATTAGGTTTAGCTCAAAACAATTCTCGTTCATCCAATGCAACAGTTCGAAGAGTTTTTTGTCTGCGGATGTGGTGCCCTCTTGATCTTAAAAAAGTTGACGTTAGTTGTCGACGCCAAGATAAGCATTAGAATGCCATCGGTTGAAGAAATTTTCAGAGAATAAAATGTCAAATTTTCAAACAGTTTAATTTTATTCGAGATTATCCTTGGCCCAACACAATTCTCGTTCACCCAATGCAATAGTTTGAAGAGTCTTTTTTTGTCTGCGGATGGGGCGACTTATAATTAACCTTTCGGGGCGTTCCGAGGGCAATTATTAATCTCTCCTATTGAGGAACGCCGAATTCACGCCGATTAGCATATCGTGCCCAAATTTCCCGGCGAAACTTCGAAAAGGCAATTGCGCCCTGCAATTTTGCGTTGCGAAGAGTGTGAACTGATTGAGGGGTCCTTCGGCAAGATGTTTGCGATTTTCTTGTCGAATTAGCATTATCGTATGAATTATACAAGGCGGCGGGAGAGGGGATGGGGTGGTTAGTATCTTCAGTTGGCAAATGTCGTGCAAGGCGGAGTCCAGCCAGCTGGTCGCGGTCCAAGTACGTTCTCCTTGCGCGTGATAAAACAGGCATCGTGAGAAAATTACCGCGCGATTACGTTCCACATCCAGGGGTGGAGCCATTTTTTACTGCCGGCCGCTCGTCCTTTTTTCCGTCCGCCCGGTTTTTTCGTCGCAAATTGAAAAATGAAGAACGCTCCGACTCTTGACTGGCAATGTTCCCAACACAATCGAGTAACTGTTTTGCTTAATGCTCTCCTGTCGGGATATAATCTTCGACAATATGCTACTCCGAGAGATGAACGAATGAAATTAGGTTGAAATGTGTTTGCTGCCCGGGAGGTTCTGGATGGATTTCCAGGGTTTTTAGGCGATTGGAATTTGGATGATGGATTTGGGGGGTTGGAAATGGGAGTTTTGTGACTGCGATGAAGGGTTATTAATGTTTTTTTATTCTTTTCCGTTTTACTAGTTCCATCGAAGTTGTTCAGTTTAGAAAAGAGAAGAATGACAAGATTATATCATATACTATGAATGCTGTTATGGTAATGAGAGATTATATCTCTGGTTTTGAGGAAAAATCAGTTCATTTAACATCAAGTAACATTTTTGGACGATGCTCGTTGAAGATAGAAATGTTTAAGATTTTATATATATTTTCATTTGGCAACATTGAAAAGGTTTTTGATACGGTTTGCTCAAATTAAACACAACGTATCCAGTTAAGAGTTTTTTCTACGAATATCCTCTTACCTTTTGTATCTTTTATGAGAAAAACTCAAAAGTAATATTTGTTAGTTTAGTGTGATATCTTACATTAATTTTATAGTAGAATAGTGTCGAATAAAAGTGTAGAAGATTTAAACAGAAATACAATAGAATTTTTTTATTTGAAAATTTAAACGCAAATATCTCGAAATCACAAGAAAGTGACTTCGCTGGAGTTTCCTTGAAGCCAATGATATACTGCCTATTGAAGTTCACTCGTATAAACTGCAAAATACTGCAACTTCGTAATAGCACTGTTAAAAACTTAAGTTGCAAAAAATCGGAATTTGACATTACTCGTTTGCAACGTGTGTCGTATATAAACCGATAAAAACTTCAAAAAGTAATTAATCAAATTCATTCTACATTTCCATTACGTTAAAAATCAAGTTAGATTTTACTAAAAAGTGTTAAACGGTTTCTTATATCTCATCAGGTCAAAAGAGGAAAAATGTATGAAGTGTTCAATAAAAAAAATTAAGTATAGCCATTAATGAAATCAAAAAGATATGATAAAAACTTATAAAATTGAAGAATATCAAGAAAAATGGCTGAATCACTAGAATTTTATGAAATACAATAAGATCTTTTCTCGTACTTACTGAACAATGTAACTAAATATTCCACCAAAATTTTTACTACGCACACTTAATCCTAAACTTAATTCTCCACAATTTTAATCTCCGAACCCCATTCAGACCAGTATTCATGAAATTTTGCATTCTTCTCCCTTCATTTCTCCTGAAAATCTTCGCAATTTTCAAAACTCCTCAGCAACAAACTCGCCCGCGTTCTTAAATGAAATTTCCCGTTATTACGTCTTAAAACTGACAACAGTAATCGCGTGTCGCGGATGCACGTGAACGGTTAGAACGGCGGCACGGCAATTTTGACAATACGTTTTTGGCGTGTTTACGTTCGGAGCGTGGCCATTTAAATTTGCCCCCCTTCAGCGCTGGCGTGTTATTTGTTGGCATTTTTAATACGCGGTTGAATGCTTTTGAGCGTTTCGGCTTGTCCTTGATTCGTTAATTCCCCGGCAACTCGATATCTTCCGTAGCCTGGTGCAGGTAACCGGATCTTCATTTCGGCGCACGAAAAAAAGTACAAAATAATCGTCGCCCATCTCTTGGTGGTCAACCAACCGGGTGTCTCGCATGCGAGCGAATCGCTCCGAGCGGCTGGCCGATCGAGAAAGTTACTTTTAAACGCCAATACTCGCTCGGAATTTATTTTTCGACGCAAAAATTCACGACCAGAACCCCCTTTTTGAGACGAATTACTGACACATTTTTTGCCAAGAATCATCAAGTCAAGCCAAGAATGTAAAAAGAAGAGGTTAAGAAATTGTTATAAACAAACATTCCTGATAGCATTTTGAAAAAAACAGGCATTAAGACCTACGAAAAAGCGTCTTCATTCGTGAAAAATGGCTGAAAATTAAGACGTAATATGTCTTATTTTAAGATACTTTTGAAAGACGTCTTAAAAATGTCTACAAAAGTGTCTGAAATTAAGACACTTGTTTTAGCGGTGTGTACACCGGTAGATTTCGAGACTAAACAAATTTTTTTCAGTAACTATTATCAAATGAAGAATGAAAGTTGTAAAAAATGTTCTGTTTCGGAAAAGTCTGTGGGTTTTGGGTAAAAAGAGTCCAATTTTCTCACCACTAATGGTGCGATAAGACGTTTTCGGACTTCGCGTTACATAAATTGAGGAAGAGGCCTTGAATACTCTCAAAAATGTGCCTATCGTTTTCAATGGCACGGTCTACCTGAACGGAATCCGTAAGCCGACTAATCGACGATTCGCAATCGCGCAGCATCGCGTTGCATAATGCGGACTCGTTGCGAAATCTTCATAAACTCCGGTCATCTTCCCCCCTGGCTGAAATTGTAATTGTTAATTGGCCGTTCAATAATTTATCGGCCGAAAAGCGAGCGATTCGCGTTCAAATGAATGTCTTTGACCGAATGCGCCACGTCATATGGTAGACGCAAGTCAAATCAGGTGGAAGCCAAACAGCATTGAACAAGAGCCGTATCGGGCTTTTCAACGCTGAAAAAATATTTCGAAATTTGTCAAACACCTCGCAAGTTTGCCGATTAAACATTCGGCGCAAATATTGGGATTTCGGCGGTGCGGCGAAATTCGCGCTGTTCCGGCGGCGTTCTGCGCCCAAAAGCCGCCGATTTTCGGCGCGATGCGTGCAATCGCGCTGCCTAAAAATACGGCCGAATTAGCAAGCCAAACGCGGCATTACAATTTCAATCGTAAACTTTACAAGTCAAACGACACATGACCAATGCGATCGGGAGATTTGGATTCTAAGATATTCAGGTCACGACGCCTAATTCCCGAAATCGCCGCGGTATTTTGGTGGCGCGCGTGTCGCCGATTAAAGTGGTGGAGGGGAGTGGAGGGGGAGGAGGAGGGGGGTGAAAAATGGGGGGATTAGTGTGAGATGTGGGGTTTTTTCGGGAGGCGGATTGCTGTGAAGTTTGCACGTGCGGCGAACTTCGTCGACCCCGGTGGGTCTGATTCACCGGTATCGGTAGTTGAGAGGGGAAGATCAAAGTTCGCGTACGCCGAGCGCAGGAATATTCAGCGGAGGCATTGCATCGATTTCGCCGGTCCACGAGGATCGACGTTTCTCGCGATCAATCGTAACCCTGAACTTAATCAGTTGTTATTCCGAGTCGAAAATGGGGCGTTTGTGTGAAAAGAGATTTGGGAAATGTATTCAGGTGTGGAGTGCTGAATTGAGGGGACCATCTCGTGATGAAAGTTTTTTGTTCGAAGTTGAGTAGGTTTATTTGGAAAATTTCGTAGTGTCAGGGGAATTAAAAAATAAAATAGAATTGTAATTATTGGTATTGGATTTTTTTTAATCGAATGACAAGTGATATATGATGAGTTATTTTTTGGAAATTGCAAGAAAAAATAATTTTTTTACTTAGAAATTTTTTTTTTATTTTTATTTTATCAAAAGGAAGAAAATTGCAATTCAAAATTTAAGTAAAAATGAATGTAACTTTTCGATTTTTTGTCATTCGATTTCAAGATCATTTTTTTTATTTTTAACCTTTGTTTATTTAAAATTACAATATTATTCATACGGAATTAAAACATTGTTAAAATGCATTTAAAGTTGGATATGAATCTAGTTTTCAACGGGTCGTTAAGATCACGAAGAAAAAAATTATTGCACAGGACTAACGCTTCATGTTAACATTCAAGGTCGAGTTTAATTTTGTTACTTTGTCAGATCTAAAGAAATCCGTTTCTTTCACTAAATGGTCAAAGCATCGAACATATTCTTACATTATCTTGCAGCAAAATAATTATTAAACCAATGGTAATTGAACTTAACCTCAATTGCAAACTATGCTAACATTACTCGAGTTGCAACTACACCTTTCGTGTTAAGGTAATTCTTACCCGAAGGGCCGTATATTTAAGGCGCGAAACAAAAAGTTACTATATTATTGAAGTGATAATGTATTTTTTGGAGCTTTCGTTAGTACAAGTTTTCTTGATACCATTCAAATATTTTTTAATGTTAATAAGCATAAACAAATGAAATCTAAAAAATTTGTTAAAATGTGTCTTTTGCTTTATAAACCTGAAAATGTAATAATTTATTTAAACTTAAACTGCGATTATTTCAGATTTCTTTACTTTGCTTTATTTTGTGCCATAACAAAATTTTTGATATTCTTTAACATCTATTAATCTTCAATACTACAAAGTAAATTCTTCTCATTTTTCATTCCTTCGATGCTCTAACTCATAAACTATTAGTTAGATAGTTTTTTTACCTGAAATTCTTAATTGAATTATGTATAAATAAAACTTGCTCATCATAATGCAACGCTGTTCCCATTTAACTCAATGCTAAAACTTTGAATTTTAGCACTTAATTTCTCGAGAACTAGACGGTGAAAATCGTTGAAACTTTGCTAAATAAAATTAGTCACCTTGAATTTTCACATACGTTTTTTTCAAAGTTTAATCTTTATTCCCACTTTTTGTTTGAACGTCCTTATTTCAGCGTCTTTGTACATTTCCCTGCCATTAGCCTCAACGCAATAATTCCCACCATTTTCCTCCACCATTCAACACTCGAATTTATTCTAAATAAAACTGCAAACACTGCCATAACCGTATTTGATCTCTCTATATCAAACTCTCCTGTTTGCACTCCTTATTTGAACAAGATAGCATAACTTATTCCACGACTGTAAAATATTAACATACTCTCGAAAACCGTTATTCTGCCACATCGTCAACACCTCATAAAAATGTTTCCCCCAAAAGCCCGCGACTAATCGAAAGATTCGATTTTCCCGCGAAATTATTTACTCGCGAAATGAGCGAAAAACAAAACCGGCGAGAGGCCACGGAAAAACGATTCGTCACGGGCGCAAATTGCAGTCGGAATAAAAAGCGGCGATGATTTCGCCGAAGTCGAGCGTGCAATCGTATTTGGCAATTTTTCGGGCGCCGCCGTCGCCCGAATAATTCGGCGCATAAAACACCGAAACAACTTTCTCGCGATTTTATCGAAAAATTTGCAAATCCGTGGGTTCGCGCGGCAACTTCGCGCGGCGTAAATCAGTGCATTAGAGGGCGTCGTGTTTGTTTACCCGAGCATTCGTGATTTACACGTTACAGAAACAAAAAGTTTCGCTCGCGTTTATTGCGCGTTTGCGACTGTCTCGTCACGTCGCCATTCAGCGCCGGACACTTCGATCGCTGATTGGATCGCGCAAAGCTTCCGGCGTTTCGGCGCGATAATTGTCAGGGTTTCGAGTTCCGCGGGAAAAGCGCCGGGGGAAAAGAGCCGAGCGATGGCATCGCGCTTGAAAGTCACGGTCGCCGGGTCTGTCGTAAGGCGAATTACGCAGTCGACGCCTATGCCACTGACATACGTAACGCGCGAACGTGAGACGCAAATCGTGTCGCGACACTGCGGCAGCGAATTTCGAGAGGCAGACGGTGGCTGACGTTGGAGTGTCAAGAATTTTGTATTAAGGATGTTGAAAGAAACAGTTAAAATGTATATAAGGCTTTGAAAAAATGTTTAAAAAATGTAGATTGATATTTTGATGATTGATCATTTTTATTTGCCAAAATGGAATTGAAAAGATTTAACATTGAGTTAAGCACGGTTTATTTATGCGTAATTCGATTAAGTATTAAAAAGTAGATAGATGATTGATAAATAAGGAATAAATGCTGAAAGTGGAGGAAAATATATGCTTGTGGCGCAAAATGAAACAAATTAGAAAAATGTATCTTAAAGTCAGTTTAAGTATGAATAAATTATTATATTTTCAAGTATATGAAGACAAATTCTTGCAAATTCTGGCAAATGGGTCGACTTTATTTTTTTATACTTGTTTGTTTAACATTAAAATATATTTCAATGAAATCAAGAAAAACGTGAATAACGATATCACCTAAAAATATATAATCATTTCAATATATTAGTGATAGTTTCCGTTCTGAAAAAAAAAAAAAATTCTGACCCTTCACATAAGAACTCCCTTAAGGTAGTACTATCACTAAGGCAATTTTTCAAGAATGAGCTAGAAATTTGTATAACTATTAATCAAGTTACAAG
>JABFPB010001208.1:0-27082 GCA_022817645.1 Ceratoteleas bidentatus | reverse complement strand
CGCTGAATGTGGTTTCTATGTGTAATGGACAGATTCCGTATAGAAACCACATTCGGAGAGCATTTGGCCGAATCGGTTCTATACGCCCTCGGTTACCGGGGGCCAAAAGTGGAACTAATTAGGCTCTCGTGCCGAAAGCTGTCGCTTTCGACACTCTAATCTAATTCGTTCCACTTTCAATACGCTACACTGACGTGAAAAACATCGTATCGGCCTCGGGCGCCGGTGGCGCCCTCGGACGTAATATACTATTTCACGCCTCTGCGCCGAAAACGTCAACTTTCAAACCTTGCAGTCGCGCCGAAAGTTGACGTTTCTGAACATAAGTTAACGGTATGACCAGGCAATTGTCGACCCTCCCATTTCGGTTTGAAAGTTGACTTTTTTGGCGCACACGGCGTGAAATGTATCGTATGCGACATGGGTCGAAAGTTGATGATCTCGACGAATGTTTTTCAGTCCTCGGCTTCGCCTCAGGTTAAAAATCCACTCGCCGGGAATCATCAACTTCCGACCGTTGATGCATAATTTACTTTTTTCGGCATTAATTAAATATGAGTTAGGTTTACTAAATTGTTTCGTGTACAAAAATTTACACGGCTTGTTCTATATGCCGGTCTGCAACATTTTCGAGAGATGAAGAGACCAGAGGCTGCGAAGACACTCTGAAATTGAGGAAGGAGAGTTCCAACACAGACCTAGGACGTACTTCCTAGCAAACCGCGTCATAGACAGCTGGAATGCCCTTCCACAACAATGTGTCACCAGCTCTTCACGGAGAAAATGTTTGGTTGTAGCAACCAAATTTTAGTTGTCACAACCAAATAATTTGGTTAATTTTTAGCCAACCAAATGATTTGGTTATAACAACCAAATATTTTGGTAATCAAGTTTTGGTCGGAGGAACCAAATGATTTGGTTGTAGCAATCAAATTATTTGGTTGAAGTAACCAAAAATGGACAACCAAATGTATTTGATTGTCGACGACGGCCGTGCCTGATGAAGCTGACCAAACCTAACTAAAACGTTTGGTTGCTCCTACCAAATATTTGGTTGTTACCACTCCAATGCTTCAACCAAATCATTTGGTCGCAGTAACACAATCTTTTTTCTCCGTGAACTTTCGACGCAACCGCGATTATTGAAAGTTGACATTTTCGGCGCAGAGGCATGAAAATACTTTTACCCCAATTTTCTTGTTATATAAACCAGCAACACAGCATCAACATCAAGGCATGTTTTCACAGATCAAAAACGTAATACCCAGTTGCAAAATTTTTACCACGCATACAATTTAGCTCGCACCTATGTCTGAACTTGGGAATTACGAGTAATCGCGTAACAGCTATAAAACCACGATTAATACTTTTGGCCTGTTTAAACAAAAAATAAGTGCAGTTGATAATGCAAGAAAAAGATGTGGAAGCGGGACACGGCGCGACGTCGTTTCGAGAAGGCCAAGACAGCGCCACTCCGTCTAGTCAGCGTCTATGCTCGTCAATGTTTTATATTTAATCCAGAACGCTTTAACAAGCAATAAACAAACACTGTATCGCCGGAGCGCCGCTTAAATTAGCTTCAATACCATTCAAAACGGCCGCTTGCATTTATAAAGATGACCGTGATGGTGGTCTCGACGAGCTTCCGTCGGCGGGGAATCGCCGAGTTGACGGGGTGGGAGGCTGGACGCCGATGGTGGGGCTCCCGTAGCGCCAAGCACCGCCCTCCGGTGTACAGTAGGCGGGTTCCCGACCACGATTTACGACCTGCGACGCCATGCCGCCATCTACTGGCGGTGCACCGAACCTCGCGTGGCAAACCGGAGGCCATTACGTGCCCACGATTGGCCAGACGGACGACACGACGCAAATCAAGCGACGCTTTATTTCACGGGACACATTAATCCAATTTGCAGCGATTGCGACAAACGGATTTCCGATTTAAAATTGTGATTGTTTTTGGGTGGCCGCGGGAGCCAGAAGATGGCACCTGCGGAGTCGCCCGAAAAGTGCTTGACCAGAAACGTAAATCTATATTTGGCTAATCGAAGAAAACTGGATGAAGGGACTACGCTGGCGCGTCTGTCCTTTTCTAAGGTGATCTGTCTTGCGTCTCTGGTGGAGGATTTGAACTATTCGAGTGGGTGGGGTAGTCGAAATTTGATAGAGATAGCTTCATTTGGGGTTTTTATTTTGAAGTTTTTGAAGGAGTATTTGTCATTTAATTAGTCTTGATCTAGTCGATAATTTTGTATTGATTTAATTAGAGATTTTGGTACATGAGTTTCTAATTCATATACGCGTTATTTATAAGTATTGGTAATTTAGTTTAAAAATTAAAGGAATTACATGAATAATAATACAATAATTTATGCGAATAGAAGTGCTATTGATTTCTTTTCTGTAACGCCTGCCACATAAACATATGTATTAAAAAAGTATGCATTATCTATTTAATAAAGAACACAGTTTTATAAAAAAGTTTATGAATACTTTAAGTAGATAATCTTATCATTTGTTATCCAGCAGTTTGAAATTACACATCATTCCTAATTTTGTTATAAATGTTACATTGTAATTAAACATATCGACATATCGACTGTAGCATTATCTTATTTTAATTGTTTATAATAGAAAAAGACAAATTTCATTAAATATTTTTTATATATTTTCCAATCATTTTGAGTTGTAGAAGTAGCTTGCTACCCACTCTTTCGGACTGGAAGTAAACTAAATCGAACTGTTATTAAACTCGGCTTACTCAGCGAGTAATAAGACACTTGGGATAAGTTTTGTAATATTCACAAATAAAGTAATAAATCTAGATTACCTACTATTTCAACCCTGCTAGCAACCTTATTTGGTCTTTACACATTAATTAACAATGTCATAAACGACATGATTGTAGTATTTAGTATATAATATTTAGTATATTATTCCTACTATCAAAATACTAGTTACACAGTTTGAAACATAGAATTGTTGACTTTAAATGTCTTTTTCATTTTAATATCACATTACGCAAATCAAAAATATATGGCATATATAAATACAGATTAAGCATATAAAAATAGTTATTTACACATGGATTTATTTAGACATGAAAAAAGATTGTAATTTGTATATTGACCTCTCAGAAATTTATCATAAACTTTCGCAAATGCCCTTGTGGTATTAAAGTCAACTTACTTCACACAGAAGCGTATGGTAAATATGGAATACACTTGACGGAGAGATACCCCGCGTGGGCCTAGAAGCAAAACTGAATACCCAAAAGAAAGAACAAGTTCCATTTCGATACGCATCCGCCCCAGTCTGTGGTGGCCTAGTCGTACGACTGACGGTTACGTCGTTTTACGGCTGTTTTAACGAGCGCCGTTGCACGCGACTCGGCACTAAACCAGCCCTACAGAACGCAGCCACTAGTTTAACGTTTTATGGCCAAATTTATTATCTGTTATCTACTTATATGAAGCTACAATAACAATAATTGTCAGGTTTAATTTGATCGTAAATTCGCGATAAAAATATTTGGAACATTCAAATGCATGGCGCTAGTGACACGAGAGCCATCTGTAGACGAGCCTGTGAATGATAAAGTGCTCGATTATCTCCGTGCTGTTTGACCGCCCGTTTCCAGCGCTATTCATTCGGTTAAACGCTCGAAGCACAGATGGAGCTACTTTTATAACTCCTGTCACCGTTTGAAATATACTATAATAGTTACAAAGATTTTTTTATTGGATAATGTTACAATGCATTTTGCACTGTACAAATATTTCTATAGTGCAAAATGCATGTTTGCATACATAATATAAAATATAATTTCTAATACGAACTGGTATAAGTGAAGTTACATGGTCAAGTAATATGTAAAACAATGTGTATTTGGTTTATGCGTAAACTGGGTTGTATTATATACAGGAACGTTTCTAAAAATGTAGCTACTTTTCAAAAATGAAATTATTTTTTTGACTGTAACTATTTAGATACATAATTTACTGTGTGTGAGTAACTTAGCGGAAGTCGGTCAGTTGTTTATGCAGTTGAATTTATTTTTAAAATATTATATGATGTGATCATTTATTAGGCTTGTCTTCAAGAATACTAAATAAATAAGTATCTTTTTCCAACACTCTTTGGCCGAAACTGCAGGAAAAGCTTTTTAAAATAGGACACATGTAATAACAAATTATACACGAAAAATAAGACCAAACAGTTTAAATGTCATCAAATAAGACACTTGTTTTAAAGAAGTTGTTAAAAAAATATGATTTGCAAACAACCATGTATCTGTTTAATAGGGAAGAAACGATTACAGTTTTCGAAAACTGAGGCTTTAAAAACGGTTCCACTTTTACACTTCAAAGATAAGTTAGGGAGCAGAGGTACCAAAATGCATGAGTGAGTTGACGCTTCCTTCATAAGATGGCGCTGCTACTGAAACAAGGTTTAAATAAATTAAAATCTTTCCAGACAAGTAATTATGGTTTTCGAAACTATATTAATTAATTGTTACTTCGAATTCTAAAATATAGAAATGATGCATATCGGTTATATTTTATGTACATTTTCTTAAATATCCAGATGTTTTAAAAAAATCCAGCAATAAAAATTTGCCTAATAAATTGCAACAAATGTGTAATCAACTTTTGTAATTTAAGCAAAATATGAATTTACTGCAACATACGTATAAGTTGCATTATGTATTTAATGCAGAAAAGTTTTACTTCAGAATAGTATAACTCTTTGTTGTTCTATTCTGACAATAGAATGATTGTACATTAATACTTTTTACAACTAGATAGCTGTTCGAATTGTAAAAAGCTTGTACAATAACCAATTATTATGTCCATATGTGCTGAAACAAATTATTATTAATTTTCATCATTTAGAAATTATTTTAGGAGATTTCTACAATATGAAGCAAATGAATTCCTAATATTTATGTATAAAAGAACTCAAGATTCGCCTTGGTCAGTATTACTTTCTTCTTGTTTGAAAATGTTTTCTTATATTCCTTGCTATCTTCCTACAAAAAATTATCGCTGCGAAAAGGAGCACTGAATAGTATTTTTATATTTAAGTAAAGTACCCACTCGAAAATATATAATATTTAAATACAAAATGTTATATATTTAAATCAATAACATTTTCCCATAGGAAAAATGTTATTGATTGAAAAGCGAACTTTCTATAGAACGTAGAATGTTGAAACGCAGAAAATTCTATTGGATCAATATCAGTTGCTATTGAACCAACGGAATTTGCTATTGTTAAAATTTATTGTTAAAATTTGCATTCTTTATCTTTCTTAAACTTTACTCCCTAGGGAGTAAAGTTTAAGAAAGCTAAAGAATGCATTAAACTTTACTCCCTAGGGAGTAAAGTTTAGTTTTGCTCCCTAAATTCAGAGAGTAAAGCTCGTCTTTACGTGCATGTGTGACGAAATAGTACATTACACCACTAGGGAGGGAGTTAGTTTTTCTCCCGCAATTTCAGGGTGTAAAACTCGACCTCTACTTGCATGTGTAACGAAAAATATGGTTGTACCTCGGGGAGTAAAACTCCGTTTTACTGGTTTCAATTTCTGCCTGGGACCCTGCATAATATAATATTAATACTGTTTTATAATATAATTGCATATATTAAAAAATTATTACACAGTACATGGGGCATGGAACGACTATGAAATTTGTCGAATTCCGATATGTTGATCTCATACCATGGCATGAATAATATGGTGAACCATGCAAAATGTGACCCATCGTCTTTCGCATCGAACATTTTTTTGCGCATGTTAGTCTCGTAATTCTCCAAGTTTTCTAAATGGGTTTCCCAATTTTTGTGACGTGACGTGAATTCAGTTTAGTACAAATGTTCTTAATATACCTTACCAAACGAATTCCATAGAAACATCGAACATATTGAATGAACAATTTACGTCCTTGGCTAGTTACTTTAAATAAACAACCGCCATTCGACAAATCAGAGTTGCCCGTTAGTTAAAAGGCAACCGCAGCGTTCGATTTTCATTAATAGCGTTTTTGGCCTGTCAATTTCACGCAGTTCCACAAATGTGCTTTAATTATAGGCCGCGCGCAGCGAGCCCGCTGAAAATAAATTAACTATCACATTGATTACATTACGTTTCGTTCATTACACGTGACGCGTCACGTGATAATTAGTTGTAACGCGCTTTTTGTTACCTATAACAAATAGCCCCGCGGCAATAAGCAACTGGCCGGGGCGCAACTGTTATTACCCCGGGGTCCTCGTTACTCGCAGCAATTTCGCGTTTTTCCGCGGAAAAATTTTCATTTGACCGGCTTTGCCTCTCGAAACGTAATTTCCAAAGTAAATACCGCGGCAATATCGCTTGCGAACATAATTAGCCTCGCCGGGATTCGCGATAATTACTTAATCTTGCGAGTATCACTCAAAACAACGGCGTAATTCAATTGTTCTTAGAGTGTCCCGGTATTTGCTTTGCGTAAGCTACGCAAACAGCGCATCTGTAACGGCTTTGAGTTGTTGCCATTGCTATTCATTATTATCACCGTTAATGTGCGGTAACAACATTTGCGCTCCGTGTGCTCGCATAATTTCAATAACAGACGTCTTTGGGCCGAGTTCATTAGACGGCCGTGGCTTATCGGCCGATTAATTGTTAATTACCGCGCAATTAAGCGTGAAACCGTTTTTTCGCGGGCGCTCGAGTGCGAAGAATTCATTACCGCGCGTTGCCGGGCAAACGAAATAATGCGCCATAAGTGCGGCCCGCGCTCTGTTTGACATTCTCTCCAGCACAGTCAATCAATAACGAGATATTTAATTATACGCGATGACCGGCGCAAGATAAATGGCCAGACGCTCGCTGCCGTTTGCGGTAATTGGTTCGCAAAGGGAATCCCGGCGCGTAAATACCGCTCGAAACTTTTTCATCTAATAAACAAAGCGCCGACGCAACTCCAGGCGTAAATAAAGAAGCGTTTAATCCCCGGGAATTCGATTGCGATTTTTCCGACCATTGCGTCATTCCGCGAATAGTTTCTCGCGGTTTCACCGTGACCGCAATTAAAAAATGATTTCGCGAAACCCGGAAACTGGGGTCAGACGAACATTTGCCGTAACGATTTCGAGTCAAGTTTCTTAGTTTGCCGCTAGTCAAACAACGCGAAACATTTAACCCGTCCAGCTCAGCAATTAATGTGCATTTAGCAGATTCGCTCGGCGGCGGATTGTGGTGTTTGCGAAATTTGTCTTCGGAAAATTTTCGCTGGGAATTTTGTCGGACTGAACCGGAAACCCGAAACAGATTTTGATTATCGTCTATTATAGTCTAGCAACCGGTGGGAAACAGTTAACCCACTTTTTCGCGCATAATTGCGAGACTTGGCGGCCGAATAATGGCGCCGCAAGTTCAACACTTTTGCGCGCAAATATTGCGCGAACGCGGGCTCGGCCTTGGATACTGCATTTGAACAATCGGTGCCACCGATTAGCGCTGTATCAGTGCCGCCAATATGTGGCGCGCTTTTCTTTCGTCGTTTGCTTAACGGGCCTTGCCACCGTTTAATTATAACTTACGGAAGAAGCGGTGCATAAATCATGAAAAGGTCGAGCCAAGTTACAATAATTATTAAAGTGCATAATTCCCTTTGAACCCCCGAGCGAGGCAGCAACTTGCTCAAAGGCTAACTGGGACGTGAATGATTTCGCAAGTTTTTCGGTAAAGTAGATGTACAATTAATTTGTCCGATCGATGCAAATGTGAATTTAGGAATCGTTGATGAAGAGTTCAGTTTTCCTTTTCCGAACATTCTCCAACCTCAGTTCGTGTTAGAGACATTCCAGAAATATCTAAATTGATCTAGTTTGGGTAATTTTTCGCTCTGTATCGATAAATCGGTAAAAATCTGATAAAAATCGGTTCCATTTAGATTTCTTTTTGAACTCGGAAATTAGGCTGAAATTCCCCAACCTCAGTTCGTGTTACTGACATTCAAAAAATATCTAAATTGATCTAATTTGGGTAATTTTTCGCTCTGCGTCGATAAATCGGTAAAAATCTGATAAAAATCGGTTCCACTTAGACTTCCTTTTGAACTCGGAAATTAGGCTGAAAATCTTCCACTAAACATTTCGAGCGACACATAATTACAAAGGAAATTCTTCACCTCCTCGAGGTCTTCGTTTCTTCGACTCGAGAGATCGGCGCTTCCTTATCTACTTTGGCGGCAATAAAGTGATAATGAAAGCGTTCGACCGAGTAATTTTTCAATTCGCGAAAACACGGTTTATCTGCGAACGTCGTTTAATAGATAGATAAATGACCGAAGAGAAAGAAGTTGCGGGCCGGATGGCGCGGGGTGGCGCCGGGTGGGATCGAAGCCAAGGCAAAACGAAAGCAATTTGCAAGCAATCAGCGTGAAACGCAGTTAAAAGCGTAGTCGGCTTTACCGAGTTCCGGACTCGCTAACCTGTAAGCGTCGTCCGACCAGGACGAGATGTGTCCCTTGAGACACACTCTTACTCGTGCTCGCAACTTCTCCCTCGCCCTTCCACCTTGTCCCACTTTGTCAGCCCACTCGTTGCCCATTTTCCACCTCAAAAAGCCACGTGGACCTTCCCCGTCTCGCGGTGCAGTTTTCGCGTCTCATTTTCCTCGTTTAATTTCGTCCGGTGTAATAAGCTAAGGGCAATCACTTTGATAGCGATATCGGGCTTTTTCTCATCGCCGCGCGCCTTTTCAATCGACGTAATGCAATTTCCCTAACGAAAACATTAATTTCGCGTCGAACCTGTTGTCGATTATTTCAACGATTCGCCCATCGACAAAGCCGAACGAAAGCGGATTAACGAAGAACAAAGACGAAACGGGACGACGTAACGTTCATGTAAATGCAAAACATAATATCGCGAGCGTCTCTCTCCGGCGCGTCTTCGTCTCGGGTTGTTTCGGGCGCGAGCGACCCGGCCGGCAGAAATTCGCTCGGGCAAGTTAAATAAAAGTGCGCAGCGCAGGAAACCAATCTTATTAAACGAATGAACTTGTATCAAATTTGCAAAAGTCTTTGCTCATGCGACATTGGCCGGAATAACGCAAACGCCGGGGAATTAGGCGAATCAACATGAGAAAAGTGGCCCCGCGTGTAATTTCGTTTGCGGAAACAGGAAGTCGTTGGCCGTTTTTGCTGACGTATCGATTGCGGAAGTCGACGCTCGATGACTTGGGGAATTCGATTTCGGTTTTTGAACGCAATTGTTCGGCGCCAATCGGCGAGCGACCATTTCGTGGGGTTCGCCTGCGGTGTCGCGGAGTAACATGGTTCGCGTCGCGACGGCGAGATAATTTACGCGTGTATGTATAATTTGAATATTTCCATCCTTTCATATATCGGCGTTTTGTTCCGCGGCAATTGCGCAAAGTTGCGCACCGTTTCATCCCCCAATGGTACTTGGCACTTCCGTCAGACTACATTGGTTGCAGTTACTCGCAAAGTCCCGCAGAATACTAAGCGCCATTTGGCAAGTCGAAACGTTCTCCAGAGCGCATCCGGATATTTTATTTGTGTCTCAGGACGAATACCTCCCCCTGGACTGACTACTGCCGCCCTCGACTCTAGTTTGTCACCGAGCATATACGTAGAGAGACTTAACGTTGGTGCCCATGTGCATCGAGCAGAGACAAAATTATCGTACGACATATTTGCGTGAACATTGTTGGAAAGCAAGACCTCGCGAAATTTAATAAACATTTTATGCAAGCCGCTTACGCTTTCAAACTAAAAAGACGAGTTCGGTGTGTTTGAGTATGGCAAAAATAATTTCGGAAGAATCGTGTTTTTGGGAAAATTGAATTTAGGGATTTAGGAATGACATTATTAGAATAGACAAACCTATATCTGATTGGTTAAATTAAGACTTATGCGATTATTTTCGAAAAATTGGATATTGCGATCAAAGGGTGGTTAACGATATATTTTGAATAATGTTCATAATTAGTATATAATTATATAGTAGTCGGTAGAAGTTATTAACATTAGCGTAATTATTAATATAAATTAGAACAGCGTCATTTAACAGACACGATAATTCGAATATAAACAAAAAATGTGATTGTTGCGAGGGCTAATATAACATATGAAACAGTATATTTCCTTGTTAAATAATGTTTGCAATTGCTATGCATACAATGCGATTGTCATGTGAATGTAAATACTAAGTTTGATTAAACTTCATTATTTGACTATTATTCTAGAGAGAATAAGCTTCGTTTTGAACTCTGCGAAGGGATTTTGCGTGTACTGGAAACGCGGTTATGATAATTTCAAAATGTCTTTCGATTCTGAAGTGGTTAAATTCGAAACGCATTGGAATTAATAAGCCCAAACAGTCAAAAGTCAAACAATCAAATTCAACTCTGAACTTTACATTTTTCACGCCGAACAAGCAGGCATGGAATTATCACGCAACCTCGCGTAACTGTTGTATGTTATTACGGTGGAACAACGAAAAAAATGTCTCACTATATTACAGCATGAAGACTCGATTACATAGTACTTGCAAAATTGAAATATTAAATCATCTCCAATTATGAAGATAATCTTACTTTATGATGGGTTGTAGACTGAGGCATTGGAATTAAAAATAAATACAGATAAACATTAGCTTGTTTTTCCAACGTGATTTCCTCCAAGCATACTACAAACTTGCCCTGCTAGCAGAGTAAATTTTACACATCATTTTTCTCAGCAGCGCTGTTGATGGATATTATCATTGAAATATTTCTTATAACATGTCATTAAAACGAGCAAATTAAATCGGATCTACGAATAAAGAACAAAATAAACACGGGATCGTACAGTTTTAATTATTTCTAGATCTAATTAAATTCGCAACGCTCGCCACATTCGTGGTCAAGTATCGATCAGATTGTCTCCTTTCGAAACTCAAACCAGGTCTTCCACAAAACTCCTGACCGGTATACAAGTCGGCAAAGGTTTCCCGATTTCAATCTCGTTTGCATTTTTCCGCCAGGCTAATTATATGTAAATTTATTAACGTGTACCGAATGCCACCGAGATCCTCCCACACCGCGCAATAGTTAGAGAACACTGAGCTCTTACGACCGTAAGTACACCCAGAAAACGATTTGGGCATTTGGTATAGAAAAGTTAAATAAATATTACTGAAATGTGAATTATTAAATGGACAAAATATGAATTGATCAACTGATGTTGAATTATGCAGTAAAAATTACTGAACAGAATAGCAAAATGATAATGCCACATTTAAAATATGCTGAAACTAAACTAGTCTCACAAGTAATATATTTAAATTTTAGGTTATACTGTCCACTTCCTCTTGCTTGGACAAGTAACTCTTATAAATTGGATCTGAATCGACTATTTATATGTAATAGCCTAAGCTTCGAAAAACCCCTACAAATATAATCAATCGACTGATCAAACAAAATATCCCATTACGCCGCAAAAATCTCTGCCCGAAAATGTCGAGAAATCACGAAACGCGACACCGGCGGAAACGCGGAATTATGGAAATCGTATTTTCGAGTGTTTTCCCTGCCGAAAGATTTAAGTGATTGCGTTAGAGCCGGGTCAAAATACACTTCCGTTTGATGGCTGCGCGGGTACACATTTCTTTTTCGGAGTTATCGCGCGCAATTAAGGAAGTCTTTGAAAGAACAAGAGTTGCTTGCACGACTCATTTCCAATTCGAGCCTCGAGGAGTTCTCCATTAAAAGCCGCGGCCAATGTCATCGTGACGAAACTGCGAAGTTTGTAAACTCAATTTTTCCTGATACACCTATTTCGTTAGTAAAGTTTCACCTGCGACGGAACCGTATTCGCGCTGCGCCGTCGCCACCGAGCTTTTATCGTTGCCGTAACGACTTTACAACTATTTCGATTCGCCCGCGTTATACTCGCATCTGTTGTTTCGCCAACACCGCTATGCATAACATTCTGCTATGACACTTCTTGACCATAATAAATGATCGCGAGCAGTCGGCATCGCTTCTGCGTTTTCGTCCGGATTGGTCAATCAATAAAATCGCACCGGGGTGGCGCTGCTTCGGGTCCTTAATTTCAATCGAACCATTTGTCAAGGAAAGACGGACTTAGTCGAAGAAAAACGGATTTTCGAGTTCAAGTCATCGAGTTTGGAGGCAGAGAAATGATTTATAAGCGCCGAACTCAAAAATATAAACCGAGTGTGGATAATGAGGGAAACTACGTTAATCGTGATTAACATCAATATTTGCATTCATTAAGTTAATAGACCCGCATCGCGGTCACACTATCCTATTATTATTTTATCATTAACTCGACAAATTTTGGCGATTGCGGTTGAACCATTAAATATGATGGAAATAATTCGCTGGAACCGTCGAACAGACACGGAAATTATATGACTGATGTGGGGAATGGAAAGGGGTTATTTAAACAAGATTTTGTCGGGTAAGATTGGAAAAGGAAACAGTTTCTGTCGGAGAGATTGAGATTGGATGGAGATTCTTGAATGAATAACCACTTTTATGAGAACTCTTTAATTGTAAATAAAAATAACGTCTCTTGGTAATTTTGGAAATGTTGGCTAGGAAAGTTGTCCTAATAGATTGAACCATATTGAATCAATTAATGTACCGGGCTTCTCGAGAATTAATATGATAACGAGATCGTTGAGCGCCAAGTGCAGAAATGTTAACAGTATTGTGTATTTTACAGAAATGACGCGCATTCCACGGTACTTGGCTGGCGTCCTAACGTGGCAAGGAACTATCAGGATGCGATATTTGCTGCTATCGGTGAGTGAACGTATATATGTATATACAATTACGTATTTGTTCTTTATGTTTGTCGAGAGCAAAACGATGCAAGATATGCTATTTCTTCGGACAACAACTTGCTGTCCTTACTTTATATTATAGATTAATATAAATTGTAGTTAGGCTACAGTTTTTTCACGAAAACCCATAATAAAAGTTATATAAGTAATCATTCAGAATGTAGGTACACTGTACAACCGCAATAGCAATATGCCATTTATGGTTGCTAAAAAAGACAAAGATATAAAAAATGTACGGACTTCTTCAATGATAGAACGGTTTATTTAATTTAAATAAATCTTTACTCATATTAGAACGCCTAGACTATTTATTTAAATTACATTAAATTAAATTTAATTAAGTAAAATATTCAAATTAAATGTTATATACATTTATCATAAATAAATGTTAGAGTTAGTTGGAATAAACGTTATTTAATATCAATAATTAAAGTATTACGTTCAAATAAATAATATACTTAATTTCAAAACAGAGTCTGGTAAGTTCGTACTTAAACAAGGATCTATTTAAATAGAATGTACCGAATAAGTAATTAAAACGTAAAAAAATCGTCAACTTTAGAATATTTTCGACTAACAGCGTATTTACATTCGAGACATTTCCGAGATTGTTTCATCCAATGATTGACGTAATCAATGGGACCGACAATTTTGGTGGCCGCGCGATGGCGCGCGAGTCGCCTCGATTTTTCGCGCCCCTCGCCCTTCGGGCTCGAAGTAATTAATAACTTGTTATTGATTAATTATCGGCTGCGGATATTATTCCGCCGGACAGACTATTTAGCTCGGGATTGAGTTAGTTTCGGGATTTTGATGGAAAAGCCATTAGTGGCCGCGCGGCAAAAGAGCGCCGTCGATTAACGGGGTTTAGCGCCAAAGAACGGCGGAAGAACGTATCGCGCTGTTTGTAACGTCACAAACTTCGAACCGAGAGAGCGGGCCATGTATAAGTGATGACTTTGAACAAAACCCGGGAAATCCAATTTTCATGTTCAAGAATAAATGTCTGCGCGGACGTGATTGACGTGATATTAAAATAGACATAAGTTATTACGTATTTATGATCGAGGTTGCGGCCCGCTAACAAACTTTTGGGAAAGCTGCTATTTTTGCGCGATAGAGCCGCTATGATTGCGGTTATCGGATTAAAATTCGCCCGCGATGGCAATTTGACAGCGAAGTATTGATTCGCATTAATTCTACCACAACGGCCGGATCGTTAATAAATCGTGCTTTAAGGACAAAAGGCGCCGCGCTTTTGGCCAACAACTTTCCGAATTCGACTTCTCGACGGAGCACTTTTATTTGAGCCTTTCTGCGGTTTACTCGTGAATCAATTATCGGGGGATAAAAGAAGAAAACATTTGTGCAGGTTCTTGTAAGAGGTGTGTTATGAGATTGTTCGAACTTTTGCCGGGAGTCATTTTCCATGATTTTTCTAACACACTTTCGACACGCTTTTGAATAAACGAGTGAAGGCGGACGGAGATTAATTATCAAATAAATGTATGATTTTTGATATAATTCTATCGGTTTTAATTGGTCTAATGAAATTGCCAATGAAACTGACTATATTGAATTACACACAAGCGCATTTGCATTGAATTGAGTATAATTTGGTTTATTGCTCGGCATGATTGTTTCAACGTTAATTTAATAGATACTCCATTCCACGGCAAAATAATGCAGTTTTATTTGGTTCATTGCAATGCAGTGTTTCACATGAATCGTTGATCAATCTTGCTCAAGTCAGAACTTTTGTTAGATCTTTTGCTTAAAGGTTAGAAAAGGTTAAAGCCCGTTTCCTTCTTTCTGATATCTTCAGCCGAATGTCACTATACATAACAATCGTCGGCTTGGCCTTCAACTGTTTTTAGATTTCGTGTACTGAAATCTCGGTAAACTAATTTACATTCGAAAAAGAGTTCCGAGAAGTTAAGGCATTTTACTGTAAGTACGCGTCCTATTTCTACTATTTATTCGTCGAGAATGTACACCGGATATCTCGACAATTCTGTCATCGACTGACGTAGTTCTCGAATAATTCACTTTGCAAATCTGAGTTCCGAATTAAATTGGTCATGAAAAGTTCCGTAAATCGTAATAGGGCTGCTGTCGTACTTTTAATGCAAAACTTTACAAAATAACAAGTCTAATGTAGAAATATATTATACCATGAATTATTGGATAATTGACTTGAATTATTGGATAATTACAGGTTCATTCGTATTCTGGAGAGTGAGTTCAGATGCTTCATAAATAATATCTAATAATCGTGCTTATAAACGAAACTTAGACAAAACATATTTTAGCACCTTTAGCAGGAATTGCTTTACCAAGAAATAATTTTTTGCTAAACTTTCCTCAACCAATAACGAAACGAATTATTTATTCGTTTCTACACATATTCTCTCATATATAATTTTCTCCAGACCGTTGTTTCTCAAATTCCGAAAAATGAACCCTGACTGTTTTTAACCGCCATTATGAACTCTCAATTGGACATTTATTGGTCCAATTTTGAGCATTTCGTAAAAACGCGACCAGCATGTGGCAGAGGCAAAAAGAGCATCGGAAAAAACTGTTCTGAACAAGCAACTTGAACATCTCGTTGAAAATTTTTTGTTGCTCGTGCCGTCCTCGAGTGCACCGCAAGCCGGCTCTCGGCTGTCTTCCCGACCACATTCTTCATCGGCGGTAGGCGTCGTCGTGTCTCATAATCACGCCTCGTGTTATCAAAACGTGGGCGGTTAAAAGGGCATCTACAAATATCCGTGAGCAATTTGTAATCGTTTGTCAGCAGCGGTGCACCGTAAACACAACTAACTGCCGTCTTATTTAAATGAGCAAGAGCACGCGCGCGCATGTTCGCGATGGCCTACTACGTTGGCGTTTTGAAATATTAAGGCTCGACAGGGCTCGCGACCGAAAATCTCACTCGTCGCTCGTCGCTGCAATATTACTTGCTTTAAACAGCACCTGACAAATTTAATGTGCCATTTGCGCTCTTATGACGGCGCGAGCAAAGGAACATCGAGGTAGCATCGAGGTAGCTTGCGCCCCATTTATTAGACTTTTCAAAATGAAAGGACATTTCGAACAATTTTCAGCATCGTTTGTATCTGAATTTTGAGAAATGCGGTAGAGAGGGAAGCGGTTGGCAATGGTGTTGGGAAGAGCAGATGAATTGAGTATTTATGCAGATGTTATATGGGATTAAGGTCAAATGTCAAGTCTACTGTCCCGGAGTTAGAGTGTTTGTAATTATTCAATTATGATACAAAACATTATTTGCTTATGAAAGTATAATTCGTCGTTCAGAGTAAGAGCCTGTGATTACTAAACTACGAAATATGTCTTACAAACCTCTTGAAATAAGAGATTAAAAGCACCCCGAGAAGTAGACTGTAGTTTTAACAGTCTAGACTGTAACCTGAACAGTCTTGGATGTAGTTTTAACAGTCTATTTTGGGTGAGGTTTAATCTATGTTTTTGACTATTTGGTATCTCGAGATAAGATAGAAAATAGTATATTTTGCACTAAGATAGTAAAACGTAGTTTTACTTCCCAAGGTGCAAGCGATATTTTTCGTTACAAATGCAAATAGAGGGCGAGTTTTATTCTCTGGAATTATGGGAGAAAAACTGTATTTTATTCCCGAGGGAGTAAAACGCTCTCCGAGGGAGAAAAACTTCGAAACTCTGCAAAAAATACGTAATTTCTCTGCAGATAGTCCTAAATGAATGATTTTAGCGTGCTTAAAAGTTTCAAGTATCTATTTTTGTACCTTGTCCTTCGATGTTTATGACATACGACAAAACGCCATCTGGATGAACTGTTTTCACCATATATTTTTGAAAAAAATTAGCACAAAAGAAAAAAGTAGACAGTAATAAATATATATAATGAATAGGTAAATTTGATTTTGTTTGTAGATTTGAGTCCATAATGTCGCCATTTTTGCACAAATTTCATTTAAACTTCACTTATATGGTGAACGACGCCATTTTTATTCTAAGCCACACCCCGATGTCAGACCCAATATAAAGTAAACGCTGAATAAAAAATGCACAAACTGAAAAAAAATTGTTCGTCAACAAAAGAAATGTCATGTGACTGAACATTTTTTTTCTTGGTTTTTTACGTAGATGCTCGTGTCCATGAACATGTAATTTAAAACCACTTTAAAACTACATGTTCGAGGACACGAACGTGTTCCTGAAAATCTTAAGAAGCTCGACATCAGAATACCAAGAAATAAAGTTTCGTTTCTAAAACGTTTCTAATTTCAGCCACATAGTACGTCAATATTCACTACTTTGGGCTTCAGAATACAAAAATTTTGACATTTTTAGGATCATCGAAAAAATTTGACACTTTGACAACAAATTATTTGTAATAACTGCCGGCCTTATTAAAACGGGCTTTTTATTTTTACTTTACTTTTACATAAATTCTAGAATCAAACTCGACATTTCATTTTCGTGGTCTGTGTCATCACATCTGTGTTAAATAAAACAAAGCATTTTTTTGCCTAAACGCTTTGTCAGAAAAGACGACAAAAACATCTTAAAATGAGATGACTTCATGAAAAAGACACTATTGAAGTGTCTAAACGTGTTGAAATAACATACTTGTTTTTCCCAGGTACGTTTGTTTTTCTAGTCTTCATTTCTTTTATTATTAATATTAAAACGACCGAAGCGACAAACTGGCTGCCTGATATTGTTTTTGAGGAACCCAAAAACAATATCATTCACACAAATATACATTTGCATGTATTTAAATAATAAAACATAATCTTGATTATTACATGAAATATGAACTTCTATTCATATAAACTTATTATTAATATTCATTTCTACCCACAAATTGATTATTTCGAAGTGAAATTATAAAGTTTCAACGACATTAACTAACCTATACAATACTAGTTTACGCAAGATCGAATTACGGCTCACCTTAAGTAATTGCAATTAAATTTACAATTTTCTGCCCTGTGAAAATTTTTCGAGAGATTTTAGAAATCGAATGGTAGAATCTGGTGGAATTTAGAGTGTCATATGTTGTTGCAGCAAACATTTTTTTTATTTTGAAGCTCAAATTTAAAAAAGGCCAATCTCGTAAAAAAGTCGAAAAAAATTCTTCTCTTTCATTCGACCTATGTTATTGTATCGATCCCCAGAGTGGCGTTAACGCATTTTTCACCAACGAAACAAAATCACCCTTAACTCGAACATAAAAAAATTGAAATTTCAAAATAAAACAACATCAATATTAACTCTACTTAAAGAGTGCTCCTTTTGCCAACTCGAAACACGCAAGAAGAATGGTATACTTCCCTGAAATTGGTTGCGAAATTGTCCGCGCCTCATTCTTCAAGTAATTACCACCCGAGCTTTTATTATCGACCTCCGGTTATTAATCGCGGACTGCCACCATTTCGTTCGCCGATGGGAAACCGTACGCAGCCGTGTTGTTCGATTTGTGCAAGTCGTCGTAATTGACGAGGAAAAATTTACGTGCCTGCGTACGGCCGATACGGTTGTCTCGACGTGGTAATAGAGTGCCAGACGCTCCGTAAGAAATTCATTTCCGCGTATGAAAAGCGGCAAATGCAAAATTGATCGCAATAAGGGCCGAGTGCAATGCGACTGACGCGGATTCTTGTAACATCGGGTTAGCGATCGCCCGATCAAAATATTGTTCGTATAATGCGCGCGGGTATCGGGTAATCCGGTTACCGCGCGCGCCAAATCCGCGGAATAATACACTTTCAGGCAGTTCGCGATTAACGGTAACGCCGGCTGACATTTATAGGCTAACTTTCCGAAGATGCGGATGAATAATAGAACAAACGTCATAAGTGTTTTCATTTAATTGAGTAGTTTGCACGAGTTGGCATTCTGCAACGCAAACTTTGTGTCGCAGCCTTATTTGCGGCCGCTGTTTTAAGAAAGAATTGGCCGCATTCCGAGTGAGTTATTTCCCGTGAAATATGCATCCGAGACGGATTGATTTTTGACGTTTTTGCGTCAGACCGCTTCGTCGCCTTTTTCCGCGGGGAGTTCGTTAACTATTCAGAGTGTGTGTCCTGGAACATATAATCTGGCCGTTTTCGCGTTGGCTCGACTCAGAGAATCGTTACAAGATTCGTTTTCCCGCGGACTATCATCGCAACGGGTCTGTCGATGGCTCGCAATGGAAACGTCGGTTTTGGAGACGAACAATTAATTTCTTCTCATGAATAATAATCGGGGGAATTGCGTGAGGGCGGGTCGGAAACCAATACGGGCGACAATAAAAAAGCGATTATAAAAAAATAAAGCCGAATGGCGAGGATTGCCTGTCACTTTCGCGTTCTTGCATGGCTTGCGGTCGCAGCGTGATTTAACGTCGCTACATGCTTATTGAAACGTAATTCGAAAAGTCCATTTAAATAACTGTCAGCGATTGTCGCGAGCGTTTTATTTGCCAGCGTTCGATTGAATTAAAACAAACAGCGAACGAAAAATTGATTCCGCTAAATCGCTTCGATATTGTTTCTCCGACTGAAGGAGGAAGTTGACTAAAATTGACTGGACCACTTTTCGTAATTTAATAATTAATCATTTAATCATTAAATAATCTGAATTTTTCATGTACAATTAAATTTATCTTTCTTTTACATATAATATAAATTGTCCACCATTTCACCTCCAATTTAAATCGTCCGATTTTTCGAATAGATTTGACCGGTGTTCGGACACTTCTCCGCAAACCGAAACAAGAATTGTTTTTCCCCTTGTTCCCGGGCAAAAAAGCACGAAAACGACGCGCAACATAACTCTCCCATTTCGCGCCATAAAGCTCCGAGGAGCGGCTGTCCGAAAAGAAAGGGCCTCTTAAATTCGCGCGGAAAATGATTAAGGATGAAGAATCATCATCAGGCGGCTGCTCGGGGGTCGTAACTCGTTCCGCGGGATTTATTTGCATGGGCGTCTAATGTACGAATGCGCATTTGTGTAGCCCGACTTGGCGCCTCGCTGACTGTTCTCGGACCGTATTACATTTCCGATGCGAAAGTAAGATACCGCTTGGCGTTGTGTGCGCGAGCCAAAATCGAAAGAAATCAGTAATAGGGGGCGCGCCGGGTTCAACACTCGAACTGAAACGAGGCGAACGGACGATGCATTGCGGCGGACAATGGTTCATCGTAAAATCGCGACCCGACAAAACCCCGAAAAACTTTTCCACACGAATTTTTCGAAATCACGTGACCTTTGACCGCGTTTTTCCGCGAAATTGAGCGCCGTTTACGACTCGCGCGAACCTTTCGCGATTTACCGTTCATAAACACGGGGTGGAAAAACGGGATCGACGTGCGCGTAATTATCGCCGAATGGCCCGTTTAAATATTTACCGCGTTTAACGCCGTTGTCGTTCAAATAAAAGAACGCATCGGAACGGCTAACTCCGCGGCAAACGTTTCAGCGTAATTGATTTGAATTGTGCTTGTAAATATAATTGCAGGGCAATTACTCATTCGAACGGCGAGTCCGTGATTTCGGGGCCATTTTTTGGGTTCGCGTAACGCGATTCAAATCGAGCGCGCGGAAGTATGCGAAAAATCTGAAGCGCTCGTAGCTCTAATGACGGGCATAAACGTCGGACTTGATTTCGCGCGTTTCGCAATTTTTCTGTGCGAATGGAGGTTTCGCGATCAACATTTTCATTTTCCGCTGCACGCGCGACGCATCGCGTTTGACGTCACGGGTTTCGTGCTTTACGCAAATCGAAGCGAACAGTATTCGACGTTCAACACTTGGCGGAAATTGTAGACGTCGTCGAATCGCGTGCAGCCGCGGGATGCGACTGACAGAGGTGGCGTTTGAACGATGATGCACGAGGCGTGTGCCCGGACGACTTCTGGCTTTCTTGACAGATTAAATCAATTTAACGGCGACTGGGAAACAGCCACGCGAAACACTTTCTGCGAACTCGGAACCCGACGTCCGAATGGGGCGATATTGATTTCAGGCGAGTCATCGCACGGCGTTAACGAATCCGGGGAGGGGCGAATTAGCGAACACACGAGAGCGGCGTGATTTATTCGCGCGCCGACGGTGCAATCGCGGTAATCACGCAAGTTCGCGCGGAAAAATTGTCGCGATTCGACAGCGAATTGCGGGACAGTTTGGAGGAATTCTGACTGTTAGTCGCGAGGAATGGCGGTCGTTGTTTTAAGGGCGATGTTAAATGTACGTGGATGAGCGAAATGGTTGAGGTTCTAAATGCGTTTAGTTTTACGTAGGGAGAAAATGGGAGGGGGGAGGTATTACGGTGATGCATATTTCGAGGTAACGTAGTTCGGTTTGAAAAGGCTTAAAATGTTCTGTATAGTCCACAACATGTTAGGATATAAGTAAATTTGGAACCGCAATTTATTCGACTTTTCGCGAAGAGAACCCTATCAAAACTTCGTCAAAAATCGAAAAAAGCTTCCTGACCGACTGAATTCAAAAAGGGCAAAAAAACGTTGTTTTTTACTATTTTGAGAAGAGGATTATTCAAATTTGGAAAAAAGCAAAGAAACATTTTGCTGCAAAATTTGAAAAAAACTTTCAGGAAATGCAGTAACTTCAAGTCAGTTGTGGCACGTTTATTTGTTTAAAAAGACCTCTAAATGAATAAAATGGATTTGTTCCATCTTTTTCTATCATTTGGGATCGTTTCCACTTGTTTGCAAAAAGAAATCAACGTCAGACTAAAAGAACAATTACCCGCTAACAGCGCATTTTTCATGGAATTTCAGAAATTCAAATATTTGTGGCATTATTTTTCGTTTGATGAAGCCGCTCTAATGAATTCGTTATCTCCTCTCATCACATAGAGTCATTTTCCAGTGATTGTAGAAAAAACACTCTTTCAGGCCACCCTAACTCTTATACACAGTAAAAAAACCGGAGTGAAATGGGTGTCATAGGAGTGAAATATTCACTCCATATTGAATTCCAGCAGGTCCTTTAAAGGTGTCAGAGTTAGTCGGAGTGAAATGCGCTACAATTCGCATGCGCAGTAAACAAAATGACTCCGCGCGGTGTGAATTTTCACTCTGTCGCTGTTACACTCACACCATAGCCTGAAATTCCGTGAATTTTTTACTGTGTATATCTGTCGAAACTGCAAAAAAAATGTTTACTCGAACGAAAACATACACCAAATCAACATACATCAAATCGTACATAAGTCCCCTTAACTCACTTTTCAACCACATAATTTGTTCAACTCATTACACATATTTTGCAGCAAGCCAAACCGTTCTTACGTTCATTAACCCGCTTAATCGATCGCTAATTACTCATCCTTCGTCAATTATTGAAAAAGTGGCGCGTAGTTACACACGACAATTCCGGAGACCATAATTTCGCTGAATATTTCGGCCGTCCGATCAGTTTGAGCGTGAATGCATATTTGATTTATCCGGTGGTTTTTTGCGCTATCAATATGCGAGCGTATTAATGTTGCCTCGGAGAACGCGCGGCAAACCGCGCGCGGCGAGTGGCAATAAAGGGACACGGTTTCTGATAATACATCCACTTTTATCCGCACGGTACGTGAGTGAGCATTGATTTTGATCGTGGTGTGGTGCCAGACACCGAAGGGTCCTTTGCGTGACGAGGCAGGAAAAGAAGACAGAAATGCAAAGTACACCACGAGAGGAAATTGAAAAGTGAAGAGATTATTCCGTCGGCGGGGGATGCTTTTCGAAACCGATACTCCGCCGGCGAACAAAAGCGCCGGCTGCATTGTTATCAATTTGGAAATTGAAGCCACACGTGTGCGCCCACGAAAACACATCTTTGTGCGATATAAATTATTTCGCGGATGAAAAGTACTGCGCCGCCTTGCCCCCTTCATTTAGATAATGACATTTTCTCGCGACTGGCAAATTGTTCGCGCAAAATGAATATTAATTAGCGAGCCTCGAAACGGAGTGTGAAATTTTGTTTGCGATCGTTCGACCGATAACTCGCGCGGGCCAATTTGATTTCGCCCGAAATTAAGGCGGATTTTCGAATCCGAGTCGAAAGTAAGTGTTATGCAAATTTCGTCGGATGAAACAAATGGATGATAGCGCCTTATCGCGGTTAATTAACGAAAAAAGAGATACCCCAATTTCAGCGGTGACCCATTTTTCGGTAGATTCTAAGTATGCGAATCTGGAATGTACGATTTCATATGTACATTCGGGGATGACTTTTGGACGTACTATGCGGTGGAAAGAGAATCCTGCGTGTAATATTTCGTATTAGAAATTGACGAGTTCTGCCGAACTATGTTTAATTTTGGAATTGCTTCGGGACGGACAAAGGAACGGTAACGCTGAAATTCCACGTGTTTTCGGTAAATCACGTGAAAGTTGAGCGGGAATAATGAACGCGGACAAAATAATTCGCCGGGCTGCTGCTAATTATAAAATTGCGTGGCTTTGTTAACGATTTGTTTGAATTTCCGCGAATGAAGCGCGCCCGATGATTTATGCAATCATGAAATGAGGAATAACGAGTAGCCATCATCGAATTGATTTTAAAGAGCGTTTTCGCAGCGAGGGAAACAGAGAGGGACAGATATAGCTGGATGTCCAAAGATAAACAAATATCGAAATCGTTTGTTGGGGGAAAAATGGGCCGTTCGAGCGCCGCGAATGTCAAAGCAAAAAAACGTGCATTCGGTGCACCCTGCAAACACGAGGTGCCCATTTTGACAATGGATCCGTAAAATTTCGATCGGCCAATACGTCGACGGGTTTCTTTATTCGCGCACCGACATCCAGTTCACCGACTCGGACTGGAATTATAGACACATTCGGCCGAAATACCTTACTCCGAGTATCGGATCGGAACACCGAATGAATGGTCGACTAGTTTACTTTCATTGTAAGAAATATTCGATTGCAATTAAAGATTATTTGGTAAAGTTATCGCAGATTTACATTATAATGAAACGTACTGTACTAAAGTTAGAATCTGACTAAACTAGCTATATTTAGAATGGAATGAGTTAGATACAAAGTCTGAAATCTAATCGAATGTAATAGATTGAAAAATCTATTACAGAACGCATGATTGATATGTTTGTAACTTTATGATTTTGTGTAATGAGTATAGCAATGTGGTGTGAAGTAACGTCGATACTTTCTGAATTTCAATAAGGGAAAATTTGACTTATTCGGAAAAGTGTATGATGAATAATGTCTGCATAAGTGAACAGTCACTTACTAATAAGTGCATATTATTTTTCACTTATTAACGAAGGGAAGTTATTCGTAAGTAATGTGTCGTAGACCTTTCAGGTAATTAAAATGTTCAGTTATGCAAATTTAGAAAGTAGCTTTTCATAAGGATTGCATATTCTTAAAGAGATAAATATTAGACTATTGCATATTTCTTTCAACAAGACTGATTTTGCACTGAGGGAAATCACGTCAATTAAAATGATTCGATAACAACATTTGTACAGTAATTCAGTTAATGGAACTTAATTATTCAGTTAATTTTACTGAGGAATTCAGTTGCATTAATTGAAAACATCAGTAATTCGAGAAAGAATCAGTTGAATAGCATGAAATCGCTAATAAAAATGACGTCTCACTACAATCAACTAAACCTTAGTTGATTGAACTAAGCATTAGATATATAGAATTTCACATGCCAATACATTTTCTGACAGGATTAAAATATCAATAAAATATGTATTTTATTTGAAGTACATAATTTATGTACATAATGTAATGACGTTTTAATTTCCTTCGTTCGTTTAAATTTCCTGTTTTTCTATTTTATAAATTGCTTAATTTAACTTGTCAGTTATGATTAATGTGAACGTTTTTGACACAAGAGAATTAAATATAATTTAATAATTCACTAATATAATCATGAGTAAAATCATTTAATTAACTACACAAATGGTCTTTGAAAGGAACGTTTAGATACTTTAAGGGTCTTTTTAATCTTTTCAAAAAATCATTTTCGTTTGGGGTTTTTTCATGTATTTTCTTAAAAATCTCTTAAAAAGTCACCTCTTTTTGTAATGTAATGTGAATCGTCATGTTAATTGAGCAATTTAATTCTTTCGTTTTGCGTGCATTCAAATTTTATTAAATAAAAAAGTGATGCATTTTTCTATTTATTTTGGTGTCATTTTAGAGCTTTGATGTACATTAAAGTAGCGTACTGTTGTCTGTTGTACTGTAGTTAGTGTCTGTTTGATTGATTAGTTTATTTTTACATCTTTTTAATTATATTTTTTAGTTAAAACGAACCATTTCTCCATATTGGGAGATCACATATGTTACCTCCCACTGTTATCTTCATTGTAATGTTAATAGAATATTCTATTAATAATATTTCACTTTTATACATAATTGTGGTCTGACATCTTCTCCGGTACTCCAGACTAGAAGTATCAAGAGACACGGTAGTGTCTCTGGCAAAGTACAAAAATGTAAATGACAAAGACTACAGTCTCTTATCCCGAGTGAACAAATATGCGTTTTATCATTAAAATCAGCTTAAGTGACACAATCTGTTGAAATTACTGAAGAACTCAATTGTTTTGACTGAATGCATCGGTTGCGCGAAAATATACCAACGGTTCAGTCAATTGACTGAATAGTACGTTGCTTCTCAGTGTGGAATGTCATCTGGCTTGACAAAAATACTATTTTTTTTAATTAGAGTGTTCGCGAGGAGTACTCCGTAATATTAGACAAGTAGCAAGGTTCCCACCTTGCTACTGGCGCGATTGTAACATTACAGCGCGTTACCCATAATGCATATAATATTCGTTTGGTTTACAGAAAATGTTGCTGCCGAAGTTGTTCTTGCTTTACATTGCTCTTTAATTAGAAATTCGAATTGTTCCAAGAATTGTTCATTATTCTCAATTTAAATCAATCGATAGCTCTCTTCACGATCCAATTATTTCAACGTAATCATGATCTATGTGATAACGTTTTAACAAGTGTATTTCTGAAGTGGTTAATCACTTGTTTTGGATGAAATGAATACATTCAACGAACAATTCATTTTCAGTAACCAGACTTTTCCGATTCGGTAATTAGACTATTTCGAAACTAATACCAGTTTTACCAGACCCTTTGTTTTCTATCTGTTTAAAATCTGAAGAAAACTGAAGTCTGGGCACAGGATTGTGTCCGGATTTCAACCTGCAGACTTCTAGCTCACACTTCTTCAGAATTTTGCCAGTATAAAAAGAGTTTCGTAACACACTGGAAAATATTTAACTAAAATCTGATTAAACACCTCCGTGAATATCGCCGTACCACATTGAAAATCCTATTTAAAAATATATAAAAAATAAAACGCAATTCCCTAAGGGAGCACGTTAGTTGATTCAACGTTCCCGAAATCCTTGAATCAACGTTGGTTCAACGATGCTGGATCAGTGACTCAACGTTGAGTCAACTAACGAACCGTCCGGGTTGGGGAGGGTTGAATTAACGTTTTCAGTAAACATTGAATCAACGTTGAGACAACGTTGATCAAGTTTGAATCAACGTTGAGACAACGTTGATCAAGGTTGAATCAACGTTATCTGCTAAGGCTGAGTCAACTTTAATCTAAGGTTGACTGAGGATTGATTCAACAACATGTTAACGTTGGTCGAAAGTTAAGTAAACGTTGAATGAACATTTGATGACAATGTTGACTCAAAGTTGAAGAAACGTTTATGGCTTTTTAAGAATATATATCGAAATTTCAGTTTAAATATAGTGAAACATGCTAGGATGGCCGAGTTGGTTCAATGGGCAAGTCGTATTTGCTCGAGTCAAGGGTTCAATTCTCACAGCAGCCTTTTATTTTTATCTATTTTGAAATGTAGGATTTTCAATATGGTACGGCGACATTCATGGAGGTGTTTTTCTTATTAGTTTTCCCTGACAAATACTGAATTCCTGAATGTTCCAATACATTTTCCATTACTGGGTATCTTGTATCCACTAGACTGATTCTAAACTTTCCACATTTCTGAATTCTATATACCCTTCAATTTTAATAACTTCCCTTCATTACAAAAAAACTGCTTTCCCCATATCTATTTTCGACACTTTCATCGACCTGGCATCTTATCTACACTGTAAAAAAAGAAGTTGAATTTTAAACCAGGTTTTCAAGCATATATACTTGATATTCGAAGTTTGAA
>JABFPB010001207.1:0-27089 GCA_022817645.1 Ceratoteleas bidentatus | reverse complement strand
GTAGCCTCGAAATAAACCAGATTTAAAGTTTCATCGAATTCTCATTATTGTAACTTAATAAGGGAACTACCTTAAAATAGTAGTTTCCCCATGGACTAGTCCTAATTAGTTCCAGTGGAATTTTTTAACTGGAAATATAATTATTCTTTATATAAAACTTCGAGGAATTTTACAGATTTTTTACAACATGATAGCACTACTTTGTGTTACCTGCGTACAGATACATCATATGGTGCATCTATATATCATATGATATATAGATTCATCCTCACATTACATAAAATACAGCGTACATAAACACTATTCGTATAACTTTTGTAAACGTCGCATGTTTGCTAAATATTCATAAATTATACTATGATTTATGAAATATTCATAAATCATAGCACCTGTCACTGAGAAAAACAACATTATATGTATGGAAGAACTTCATCATTAATCTAGCATAGACATACTGTGTTACATCTAGCAACATTAGTGCAAAAACATGTGTTTTTAACGTAATACTCTTTTAACATAATAGAAATATTCAAGACCTCCAATGTTATACGTCGTACTTAATAAACTAACGGTGTATATTATATTATAAATATTTTAAAGAATTATTTTTTATAAATATTTAATTTCATAATTATATCTTATCCCAGAAACTTCTGTTGCAATGAAAACATTGTATAAACAAAAGTTACTTTGAGGTCTCCAGATTATCCTTTTCGTAAGATAATACTATAACACAAGCCACAAAATACTTTTGACCTGATATATAAATTCTGCTCCTCTAATAATAAATATTCTTCACTGACGAAATAATACTTTACTAGGGAAGAAATCCCGTAAGATTTTATACAAGTGTACTTGTAAGAGACTCGGTACTAAAGAAAACGAGCAAAGAATGAAATTCCTGCCATGTAGCGACCAATATTTGTAAGTACAAACGCACGAAAAGCTAGTGTCCACTCATTTCGATGTAGGAAACTGGATTTTTCACCTCAGCTGATAAACATTAATTTCCTTACGAATAATCCCTTCTTTGGCATTTTATTCTATAATCACCAGAATAATTTACACTACAATATAAGCCTCCAAACCCAAGTGCTTGTTCCCGCACATTTCAGCATTTAACCGCCTATTTCTATCTACAATACCGTGTTTGAATCGTCGATAGGTAATTTTTAAGGCACTGATTGAAGGAAAGAATATCTGTCGAAAACGAAAGAAAGGCACACCTCAACTTCGAAGATAAAGCTTCCCTGGAAAAGTGGCCAGGCGCGTGTATGCCGGTGCGATTGCCTGACGATTGTTATCTGGCAGCGATATATTAAGCGCCATTACCAGTATTTAGAAGGCGGTGCAGCTCAGCGTCACCGTTATCGAGATCGACGTTCAGCAATTGGATAACTGGCCACGATGCACGAGTGCACGCACAGCTCTTCTCTTAATCGAGATTAACCCGCCTGCTGGCATTCTCCCCTCTCATAAGAGTTCTCGCTCACACGTTCCGTCCTTCTCTTTTACCACGTAAGAGTGATATTTCGTAATTACCGAGAATAGATTGCAAAATGAAATTAATGTAATAATAGTTTGACGAAATCATTTACATCTTGTTGAAGTTCTGACACAGTAACCCGAAATTTTTTATCGCTGCGTTCATTTTTTTGTAAAACGCGAGATGAAAAGTGTCTTACATAATACAATTACTAAATAATTAGTCAATTATATAATTACGAACTCGTTATTCAGTTCTGAATAATTAGTCTCGTGCAATTACTTAATAAACATAACAAACAGTCTACCTGCTGTGTCCCTAGACTAATCAGCTTCTAGGAGTGTTCACGAATAATTGTACACATTCAATTATTACTTTCGCATATCATTGTCGAAAGAACAATATATCGACGACTCGGATACATATTGTTTGAATGATTAATGCTCTCATAATTGTAGAACAATATCACTTTGTACGAAGCGTACGATTGCCTTGACTTGACGATAGACGTAAAATATCGTTGTAGTCTGTCTTACTGAACGGAAAAAGTTTTCGATTTCTGCACACAATTTCCTTGTTCAGTACTCCTGCAAAAATTACACGAAAGAGCGCTGTTTGATATATATTTGATAAGATAGAACATGGCCGGTCGAGTGCTGACAAATCGTTCAGAGATCGGCACAACGATATTGCGACTGCGATCGCTCCGCTCTTACAGATGCGTCGCTGATTCACGATGCCTAACAACCGAATAAACTACTTTCGTCTCGCAATTCATATAAATTGTCTTATACGAATTGGATTACGAATGAGTTTTTACAAAGATTGACGTAATACTAACCTTTTGCGTCGTGATTCATATATTCGGACGCGTAATCTGACAACTGCTCGAACGAAATCGAATTCACAAAAATAGAAATTTTAGAATACATATTTACGAGAAATTTCAAATTTGATCAGATAATTATGCGTGAAAATGAGTTAATTAATGGGATAAATGTTACTTCAATTATGTGAACTTTAAAGAACTACGATAGGCGATGTTTTGTTTAATATTACATACGGAGTTTTATTTGATAAAAGTGTATCGATGTAAATCTAGAGAATTTTGTGACAATTGCTGCTTTTAAATTTTACGACACTCTGTAATTTCTACTGGTACGCTCACTTAGTTTGAATTAAGCAAAACATATGTTAGTATTTTTCTACAAAGTTGAAATTACTATTCTTTACACATAATTATAATTCGGAATAAGTTTTGTATGACTAAACTTTTTGCGTGCTAAAAGACTTAGGTCGAAAACCGATTTAAATCACTACATTTAAACTCAAATTTAACCGTTTGTGAGAAAATTAAATGCGTGGCATCTTAAAACCGATACGTTTTAATTTACCTTCGAACAATACATATTTTCCTTTCTTATTCCTGTAGTTCTTCCAAAAATGGCAAAGCAATTGACTACTTCTCGTTCCATATATAATTATTTTCTATTATTGTTTCTTTGTGCTTGAAATGTGTTGTAATTATAGGTTTATATACAGCTAAGAGCGAATGTTTCCAATACAAATTAAGTGTTTTTTCTGTAATTGTGTTCTTATTTCACTTTCCCGAAGGCACATTTCTGAATCACAAATATAACCATTCGATGTTATAAAATTATTTTTAGTAAAATTACTATTATACAATTATTGTCCTAATTTTAACATTATATTATACAGGGTGTTAAAAAAGTTCCGGGACGATGAAAAAAATTTTTTATGACAAAAAACATAAAAAACGCGTTATTTATGTTTTTTGTCATAAAAAAATTTTTTGATCGTCCCGGAACTTTTTTAACACCCTGTATAATAATATTTCAATAATCACCAAAAAATTACTAATTAAATAAAAGCTCTAATACAACTAAAATACTGTTTAGCGTTACTCAATTTTGCTATTCAATTTTTATTATGCGTAATTCACGACTACGTTTAATAACGTATTGTATAGTTTTCAACTGCTAAACAATTATCTACAACTTGAGTGTTTAAATAATTGAAGCAAATGCAAACAATCCCCGTGAAGAAAAATGTTTTGAGGAAAAAACAAGGAAGTCACATTTTAAACAATTTCTTAAGTCCGGAAATGTATAAACTTTTATATATTGTCATCTAGTAACACTGTACACAAATGTTTTACTTAATTTTGACAAAGCATTACTAGTTAAGTGTGTTTTTTTTATTTATTTATTTTTTTTTTGTTGAGAAGAACCATAGTGCTCACTTACATTTTTTTATAGTAAAAGATAGCCAGGTGTGTTAGATGTACATTCATACATAAAATAGATATATACATATAATATACATATATTATACATATATTAGATATATGTCAAATTGGTGTGCTATCATGGGGGATAGATACGAATTTCCGGGCAATGTTTGTGAGAACACCTTTCCTGAGAAATACTAGACAAAGGACTAATCTTTGCAATGCATTGGATCAAAGTTGGCCTTGGTTAGGATCACCCAGTTTTTCTCCTGGGCTTTCTATGGAAAATATCTAGGGTGGTCCCAGCCAGGGTAACCCATAACAGGGTAACCCAGTTATTGCCAAGACGGTGTCAGTGATAAAACATTACTTACGTTCATATGTGTGATTTCAACTTATTCCGTAAAAAGTCGTTGTAGCTTAGAGGTAAGTTCCAGGAATCATATCCCCAAAGACGGGGGTTCAGATCTTCAAATATTCAGTGCTTTCGCAGTTACGGTAAGCAAATAATAATAATAAAAAATATAACACAAATTCTTTTCTGCATGGGTATGTTCCATGACTACCCAAACGCGCCCCGTCTAGGTTTGCCCGTAAGAGCGCTAACCCGACAAAGCGTTAAGAACTTAGAAAGTGTCCGAGTGCAATCTAAGTGGGATCCATATCCATAAATTGCAAAAAAGTTGAACTGGGGCACAGTTCAACTTTTCTAGGGACATTACAAAAATTGTAACCGTGAATTCTTATTACTATTTGTCAATGGAGATAAGAGTTAAAAAATATAGAGAGTTTAAACAGAAATACAACAAACTTATTTCGAGACTTGAAATGCAAATTTTTCAAAACCACAGTAATACTACCTAAATGGTTATTCGTCAGTACCAACGAAATACTACTAATTCACTAAAAGTTATATCCAGATCTATCATGTCTCAAAAAGTGATACAACATTTCTACCCCAAATTTGGCATTTTCGACTTGTTAACAAAAGACCATTTTCAAAGACCGACCAACCATATCTACATTTCGTTAAACCACAATTATAATAACTATAACTAGAGACCATACAACTTAAACTCTCCAAAGCGACCCGACAAATAATTTCTCTAACTTATTCTTTCAAGGGCAATGAAAGCAACAAAAAGCCGCGCCAGCTTCGAGCGCAGGGCTCACGTGGCTTTTGTGCCCTCGCCTCCTCCTTTTTCCTTTGCATTTTTGGTAGAGCAAAACTTTTTGAAAGCGCATTCTTTCTGCGAACGGTCGTGCGGCGCACTAATCGTTAACAGCGCTCTTATCTGTATCGCTAATTGAAAGAACATTTATGTCACGCACATACGCACTGTTTCGCAGCAACGATGCGTTTTTTGCCGCAATGGCGTCGGCCGGTCGCGAATAGGACAATCATAATTGCATTAGCAAAGTAATGAACGAGACTGGGGGGACCTTTTTGTGTGGCCGGCAAAAAAGCAGTCCGAGGCACTCGCAACTTAACCAGTCACCGGCGCGGTTCTTATCGACGTGGTTGTTGCTTGTCGCCTTCCTCCACTTTCTTTTTCTTCATATTTACCTCGGCCGACGAAGACGAGCGGCGGAGTCCGTATGCGTGAACACATAGCGCTCGCCCATTAGGAGGGTATTTCACGGCGCGTCACGTTTATGTCGGCCACGTGACTTTGCGTGACATTGCTACGTAGAGTCGACGTGGGGTCGAAGGTCACGCAATTCACTCGGTACACCTAACGTTACTGATTCGCTGCCACGGTTCTATCGGTTCGGTTCTGCTCGGACTCATTTTTACGTCGTTTCGCAATTCGCGAATAGCAAACATTTTATAACTGTACATACCGAAGTACAAGTTTAAGCAATTTCTCGCGGCTAATGAATAATTTCATTAGACGCGCGATGTACGCCATAACGCGAAATGAAAGAAGGAATTGCCTGGCGAATATTGTTACAGTTCATAAAAAGTGATTGCGCGCGCTTCGAATCGGAAAAGTGTTCCGCGCGATTTCACGGTGCGAAATTGATAGCGGTGCATTCTTTTGGGTGTTGAAATGTTGGATCCTCTTTTATTGTGCAATTAGTTGTCAGGTAGTTGTGGCGATACAAATTTCACGGTATTTTCCCCGTCCTTTTTGTTTATCGCTGTTGATTATTACTTTCTTAACTATTAAGATTGACGTTATTGTTCGACGCGACTTAAGTGTTATTGTTACATGTTGCAAATTGTATAAAACACCTGTTGCAGAAGCGGGTCGGCAAAACAACCCGGCGGAGCGGCAACGATAATTAACGACTCTGCGCATCACTCGATTATCGCCATTCGCGAATCGCATCACCGACTTGCGTCGTAAAGAAAATCGGAAAGCACGCTGTCGGTATATATCGCTGGATTTATTGCTGTCGTTAATGGCGTCAAAGATCTCGACGAGAGTTCACGGCACAAGACTTTTTCTAGCGTCGGTTACACCGCGTCCGTAGCATAACGGCGAACGGACTTTCTTTTCAAATACAATATTTACTGTTGTAATTAGAAGAAAATTTATTCGGAAAAGATGGAAAATAATCGATTTTTGCGAGTTGAAATGGCTGGACATTTTTAGCGGATGTAGGCAAGATATAGGTCCTTTCTTCGATAATTGGATATGATTTTGTGAAATAAATTTTCAACATAGCCAGCGGTGATGTGTTTAAAATTATTGTTTTATATTCTATTTGATGCAGTGCCAATGTAAATGGAACATAAATTATCAAAAAATGTGATAGATGTTGAAAATCACTATAATCTTCAGACACTAACATTTTTTACTATATAGTAATACTGATGTCAACAGTATGAATTGGACAAGTATCATTTATGTAAAATACGTCCAGATATAATGTCTAACAAATTATTGTAAAAAGTACAGTTACAGACAATTGCCTTACTCTCGGTACTGAGTATATAATAATATATAATTAAACCTTTATTATAAAGATAAATATTCACTAAAGCTTTCCCGACACCCATCTATCAACCGTAGACTAATTGATAAAAATCGCTTCGAAAAAAACTATGTATCTGTCACTAATCGTCACTTTTCAATTGATCGACAAACTGTAACATCGATTATTGTCAAAGCCAGCTCAAAGATTGACACGAGCAAGAAAACGAAATTCCCAAATCGTGTACTCGAAGATGACAAATCACAATCGACGGTTACGATTCGTCATGTGAAATGTTAATTGATGAAAAAAGAAGTAATTTCGATATACCGATAAACTTCATCCGCGTATTCTGATTCGTCGGTTCACCTTGCAATTTCACGTTCATTTATGTAATGTTTTACGCAGTGACGTGCAACATTGTCGACTCTACAACGGGCAACTTGAATACCTAATTAAGATCTTAATTACTCCCAGTTGGAAAGAGTTTCACCTCTGACCGACTCCCACGATGTGGATTACAAAATTGATCGTATCATCATTTAGATACCGATGGTATATCATTCCCCATGACTTGTCGAGCCGCGAACATTCTGTCATAGCCATGAAAATTCGTAGGATTTTCTAGATTACTAATTTCATTGCGTCTTACGTAGGCCCAAAATTAAAATGATTCAAGAAGATCTTAAGACAACTGACGTGAAGATGATGTATGTGCTATTTCAGTCAAACCTATGATCGATTTTGTATCAAGGAGTAAAAAATATATTTCACATATATTAATCAGCTGAACTGTTCCATATTTCTCAACTATGGATCAGAGTTCATCGATCAAACAGTTTGATGTTACGTGAGAATAATTTTTGTAATTGTACACTAACTGTATCAGCCATAACGTTACATGGCGTATACATTATTAATCGGGTTAAAGAATTGCAACAAAAAATTGCAAGGGGACTATAAACCTTAGCAGTCGAATTAAATTCAAATACAAACTAAAAACACAGAGGTTCTGTGAAAAATTATCCTAGCGTCTACTTGATTGCCGAGCGGTCGGCTCTGCATTGATACACGAAGTCTTATCTTTACAGCTCTAGCAAGTTTCTATGCGAACAGTTTTATAATTCCGCCTCTACGCGCGGGAGTATCACACGTTTATAGTACCGACGTTCATAATAAATTCTCACTTTTACGATTTAACAATTTAAGATGATGATAAATATGACTTTTCACTTGCTATAATTTCGCACGCGAAAAATCGCGATCACTGGAAACGCCGAATCGCATTAACATCGGGTTTCCGTAACAACCCTCGCGCAATTTTATTTTTATTTATCGACTTTTCCTATCAAACGCGCTTATCTCGATGAACTCGTCATTCTCATCGGCGCCGTTCGTAGGCCAACAATCATTTCAAATAATTCCACGAACGGCGTAGGTGTATGGATAGAATAGCAGCTACATCAAAGTACCGCTTTGAAGATTATCTTGCACGATCCTGAGATTTCACCCCGAGATACGATCATAGTATTTGAAAAAAAAGGAAGATGCGAAACGTCGAATTGTAAAAAGCGGACTTTTTTCAGTCGAGCGATACCGCATTTTTCCGTCTGATTGTTCGCGTTAACCGAAATGACAAAGCTACATGTGTGGCTGGTCGGTGCAATGTGCGCCGAAGATATTACGATCGACGTGAAATTAGCTCAGGTCGAAGGGCGCTGTCTTACAGTATTAGGAGGTTATAATGCCATAAGAACGATCCACAAGGGGTAATATCTCTATTAATAATGTAATTGCCAGGCGCGAGCTCTTATATTCTTGGTCATTAGGTTCAAGGCCCGATCTCGATAATGCGCTCTCTTATATGGACCTCACTTCATATCTCACGTACAAGCATCAACCTACGGTTCAATAGACGTGAGTTCCTGTATGCAAGTGAGCTGTTACATCTAGGACGTATAAAACGTTGCTTGTTAATTTGATATTGTAATGATTTGTATATTTAAATTTAAACAAATTTATTCATCGTTTACATATTTAAAACGATTTATTATTTAATACCATGAATAAATTTGAACAAATTTATTCATTTGCGTCGACGCGACGCGACGCGACGAAAAAAAAAACGCGACGAAAAATTTTTTTTTTAAGCTAGGCAATCAGTGACTGACCAGAGCGAGATTCTGCATGAGAGAATTATGAAAGAGAGCAAATTATGAGTTCTTTATTCCCAAAATCGGGAAAAAAAATTTTGTCAAAACCTTGTTTTCAAATTTTGTTTCAATGCCTTACCGAAAAATGGATTATAAGTTTATAGGAACAATTCTTTTATCCTTTTATAAAATATCTAACCATCCTGTTCCTATTATCCACTGAATCATAATCAGTCTGCTGACAAATATCAAATGATATACTAATAAATGACTAAAAATTACTTTTGTCTTAAACCCACCGATTCTGATTTCGTTTGTTGTCAATATCTGATAAATCAATTCTCAATACATTTCAAAAATACTTCTAAACCATCGCTCTGGCTTCGTAGCGTAGATACGACTCTCAACAGACCTTATTTATACACAAACACAGCACCGTATTAGTAAAAATCTCAAATCGTACAACGTGAAATTTTAAATCGAAATTCTGAAACAAATTGCTGAAACTTGACGTTGAATTCCGCGCATAATTCCCTCTGAAATGATCCGAACAACAATAGCAAAAGGAAGTAAACGAAAGAGGAACCTTCTGGTAAGATATTTCAAGGATTCACCGTATTGTGGATGTTTTATTGGAGTAACGTGATACAGCGATAAAACGACGGAACGGTTTTCCTCGCGCCACAATGAGCGACATGGCGCGAAACGCCGGCAGCGAGCAAATCAATTGCGAGGGTGTTGGGAATAAAATACAATAAAATAATCGATCAGTTGTCTCGTAAAGTTAAACGCGGACGCAAATGAGTCGTTAAAAACTTGCGATCCCGCACGGCTTCTAGAGTTACCCCGCTGGGCACAAAACGCTCGCGCTAAATTGAAATTAACCTCGGAGCCCCGTGGGTTTTGCACAACGTCGACTTGACGAAAAGACGTGGCACTTTTTCTCTCGTGGGACCTTGCCCGAGGGACATTTCGTATCTGCACGCGCGCCCCGCTGCGACTGCGGTGACACGCGCACTTCGTTTTGGCCCTTTTGGTCTCGCGAGTACAATTCAAAATAGGGTAATCAATCCGCGCAAGTTTAAACAAAAAGCGAAGCTCCAAAGACCCCCGCAGCGCGCCACCTAAGCCACCTTCCTTTTTCCCATCGAGCGCGAAATATTAATGGCCGCGGCTTTGGACATATTTTAATTGCAGCAATCCACACCGAAACCATATTTGTGCGACTCGATCATCTCACAAATTACGCACTTGAACATTAGTTATGAAAATAGCTACCGTTGATAAATTACTGTGCGAGGAATAAGGGCCGGTTCTTTGATGTTTTCGATTTTTATTCGCACTGTTGACTTTTGGTAAAGCGATACGTGTTAACTTATCACAATATATGACTGTGACTTTGAAAAGAACAATTTTCAAATTGTTAATATCTATTTTGATGTAAGAGAATAATAATAATGGATGGGTACTCAGACATTTAGTGTTTAAACTATTTAGACGATTCCCGTTAATCTGGTTAGGGAATAATAAAATGCGGTACCAGTAATGGTGGATGAGTGCTAAGGGGACAACCAGCATACTTTTCTTATTTTTCTTAACCACGGGCGTCCACGGTTGTTGGGGTTAAGAAGATAGAGACAGGTAGTGCCGCGGTTTTGAATTATCGAGTTATTCCTCGCAAGAGGCATGAGAACAGATACAGAAAAATGATAATGTTTGCGATAGTGCACAGGTGGGAATACAAATTTCTCAGCGATTTTACGGCAGGTAAATTACGTTTCACAAATTTAAGCATCTAGTCGACAATGTCAAATTACTTCAACAATTTCAGTGCAGCGGTCGCGAATCGTTGCATCAGTGTCTTGACGAACCTGGTCGTTCATCACGATACAAGTTAACGTGGTTCGCTCGGACTCGACATTGTTAGCGAGTGCTAGTAAACTGTGATGAAAATTAGCTTATTAAAATAACAATTATAGAATGTGTTCGACAATTGTTCAGTGGGTCGAGGGTCAAGAACCAGTCGGAGTAACTTAAGCGTTGAATCTTATGAGCAGGCATCGGCGAAGGACCCTTAATATAACTGAGAAAGCTGCAACGCTCGAAATGGTGACGTACATATTTTTCATGGTGTATTTTAAGAAAGAAGTCGCCAACGAAATAAATTTTATGAGATATGGATTTTGCAGTGGAGTGCAGCCCGAAGGCATTTCAAGAAATTTCAACTCAGTAGTTTTGAAACAATCTGTAGATGCGTATGCAATTAGAGAAAAATTCACCCAGAAACTGCTTAGCTCCGAATAGATGATGCCCGACCAGAACATCCACGGGGTTCGGAAATTCCTACTAAGATACCATGTGAAATCTCAAAAATTTACCCCAAAAATCTCTGTCTCCCAAATATCTCCGGGAAATCCACGTAGAATACACGTGTTTGTTCTGTTCGGGATCCAGTGGCTTATAATATTTTTATCATAACCAGTTTTCTTTTTCTAATTGATTTGATTTGGTTTGTTTTGAACCATTTTAATTGGTCAAATCGCATTTTACATCGAACGTAACATTGAAATGACTTTGTTTTCGTTAAAGGTGACCATAATACCGTTTACCACGATTCGTCAAATTATTTCAGCAATCCAAGACGGAACAGGATGAAAAAGATGCAAAAGCGTAGTGAAAAAGTTGCTACTTAAATGAGTGCGAAATAAATTATCGTTTCGAAAGTCGGATCGCATTTGCATTGACGAGGTAACACCGGATTGGCGATGTCCAGCGGGCTCCATTTCGCACCTTCCAGCGGTAGGCCAGCATCAATCCGTTATTTATTTCAATTCAGTGTTCCTTTATGGCGGGAAATTAGCGAGCCGACGTGGTGAATGGCAATGTCACTTAGACCGCGCGACGTATTCAACGCTCTTTTCATGCAGCGACACGCCCTCCTTAGCGCCCCTTAACGCGATACCAGCTCAGTCAACGTGAACTCTTCCTTTCAGCGCTACTGCCAACTTTTATTTACATTTGAATTCGCGTTCCATTGACGCGACCCGCGGTTTTGTTTAGCAGCTACTTCATTTGTTTTTCGTACGCCCCGCGGTTTGTACTCCGATTTTCAGCCCACCGCCGACACCTTCATTACACATGTTATTTCAAACAATTCCCCGACTTGTGGAACTTCGGCAGGAATTCTCGCTGATAGTTATAATTTTTGAGATTTATTTTTTCATCTTCCGCGGGAGTCTGTACTAAGTGTTGACATAAATTATTTTACTTCTAGAGCCCAACATGGCTAATTTTAGGCGTCGCCACGACGTCATTTTCTGTTCCTAATCTTTGTCCTTATCGGCTAATTGGTTTTGCTGAGATTGAACATTCACTTTACTGCTTCGTTACGGAATCCAAGAGTGATTAAACAGTCGTGCCCATGTAATTAAATTTGGCACAATTCAATTTTAAACACATTCAAACTGATATCATTAATGGCGCCCACTCTTAAGATCCTAAGTCTGAAAAATCTCCATAGGCTCGTTTACGCTTTATTTATCCGAGTAATTTACTCCCACGCCTAAGTCATACACCTAAGGTATCCGTGCACTCTGACCATTTTCACGAAGAGAGGGCACTTTTGCTATAAAATTCATACACTTAACCGGGGTTTTCTTATTTTTATCATCTTGGCTTCGAAATTTCCTCCGAGATAAATAAATATAATATATATTTACCGATAACATCGTAATATGATTATATTAAAAGATAATAAAAATGATATTGAAACGTTTGGAAATGGATCTCACGCGCGTCTTATTATATAAACATTCCCTAATCCTTGATATTAGAAGAATTAAGTTTACCGAAATTGAAACTTCTTAAAACTGAATATTCCCCAGTGCGGAGACTCAAAACTGACAATTCCAAATTAAAGCCCTCCCCGATATTACTTTAGAGAAACTTCAACTCTGATTTATTTCTAGTAAAAACCAATCGCAGAACTTCTATCCGTCATCCCCACGAAATTCTCAAACTCCCATCATCTCCTTTTACAAATTTGAATGTGAGCACCACAAAAGTCTATTATTTTGCACTGTCTCCATTCTTATTAGCAACCGTTCCATAATTTATAATTAATTGTGCATCGCTTCGAACTAAAGGCGGTGCAATCCAACACGGCATTATCTCGTTTGCATGGCGACAGTTACATACCAACAGCATTGTACTTATACAATATTCGAGCACCCGTGCAAGTATTTATATAATTGCATATACGTATTTGACTGGGCCGTTAACTATAATCCGGATAACCGCGTGGAAACGGAATTAGCGATCTCGTGCTGTCGGTAAGGGACGTAGGGAGAACGGAGGGGTCTCGCGAGAGAATCACGATCTTCCCAAGGTGTCGGCAAAGAGGGCCGTTTAACGAGTGGCTCGACTCCGGTGGTCCCCGGTAATGCCTTAGTTTCCATGCAAACTGGTCGTACGCCTCCATACTTTACGTATAACCGGATATTAACATGCGAATGGTCGACGGGAAGACTGCTATGTGACCGGGCGTCGGATCGGGCCATCGTTTCGCGATCTCGGTCGTCGTTCCGCAGCCTGTTTCTCTGATTCGAATCGCAACCACGAGTGCCAGACTAGATTCCGAAATGGGTCTCCCTGGAAGACCCCAAGCCAATCGTATCGCGGAATAAAATTCACCTCATTTCGCAGATAGGCCTAATTGTGGTTCAATATGAGATACCAAAATCCGACAACTCAGGTGGAAACTCTCATTAGAAGTTGGAAAGGAATCGGCGTAAGACGATCCAGGTGGTTTCTCAGCTGAATTGGAACGCTGAGGCGGCGAAAAATGTGACGTTTTTGTAAATACGCCAATCTTCACTTTTAAGGCATTAATTCAATTTCTACCTAAGCGTTCTTATTCATACGAAATGGCGTATATTTTGTCCTCTTCTTGAATCCATCCTTCATGCTACCGCGCGTACACATGACCCAATGATACTCGCTAATACAGACAAATCGTAATCCCTTACGCGTAATAAAGAGCGCCGATTAATTTGCAGATGAGCCGCGTGTTCTGATGAGACAACGAGTTTCGCCTAATCTTGACTAATATCGCACATTTCTGATAGCATTTCACGTGACTAGTATTTTAAATAAGCCCCGAGTTAAGTGGCGGGAAGGATAGCGCGCAGAAACGATCGAGTCGTGAGTCGGAGATCCGAGCCATATTGTGCTCAAGTTGTGCAAAATAATCGGCGAAAACGATTCGTCGGACGTGACACTCGGGCAGACGTAGTACATATTCGAGATCAGCCATTTCGAGGCGAATACAAAAATACGAGACCCGCTTATGGAAGTGTTCCGAGTTGAATACGTGATCGGCTGTACCATGCAATGACATTACTTGAGGCATACCTCAATTGGCCGCAAGTTACGTGACGCTCAACGTGCCGATTGAAATGTCTGTTTTTATTTTATCACAAATTACGATAGCATCTCATTCGCCAAGTGAGAGCTTCTTATTTTTCTCGACCAAGATCATTTTCTGGAATCAGAATTGTGTACTAGTTTTTGGCCAATTTAAACTAAATAAATGCACATTGTGCATTACTGAAATGAAGTTGAAGTCTCTGTGATATATAATGTAATTCATAAGTAATTCTCAGTTCAGTAATTATGTTTGCATATAGATAATATTATGGCAACTGATAACAACTTGAAATTAGTATTTGTTAGTAATAACTGCTTTTTCAGTTAAAAATTGTATCAAAGGCTCTGTTCAAGCCTAATGTCAATGACATTTGAAAAAAACTTATATGATTTCTTTGCAACTATACTATTCCTCAAAAATTATATTGCTATACTTCAAAACTATTCGACCTGAAATACTTGTTACATTATTATTACAGATGAATTAAATGAAACTTAACCTCAACGTTCGACTCTATACTTATTAGATTCTCGTCTGATAAGAATGTAGAATTAAATCAGCAAATGCGTAGTGATAATCTTCAATTTTACAGTTTTTTTATATTGAGAACTAGAACGTGACATATTAACCTTCTTGACTCGAATATCAGTAAATAATAGCCCGCCATAAGACAGTCAACCTCAATCTCAACTCTTTGTCTTGTTCTTAGCTTCGTAGGTACTTGCTGGAGGGTCAAGAGTGATGGCTAATTGATATTCCCGGACGTTAAGGCAGATCCAATATCACCAGAAGGCTGTTGGTTACCACTCCTGTACGTCATTTGTCTCCGGCTCTTTTACACCGTATGTTACACCGTACCCTGTACTGCCTGACATACCGGGTGGCACGCTGGCCAGACCTTGTTAGAGATACCGATTTTTCTTGACACCTACGTTGATCCCAAAAAAATTACATCTAACTCAACCCCACCATTTGTCTCCAACGTCTCCAAATGTTACTAGTAGTACAAATAAGGATTGCCAAGACGTTTTATGGAACTGATGTATTACTATCATTTACCAAATAGAAAAGCTACCTACAATTCATAACTATTAGTCTGCTTGTCAGTAAAAATTCACTAATGTTTAAAATATCAAAAGGAAACCAAAATGTTAATATCAGAAAGATAATAATTAACTGAATAATTGTATTACTTGAACAATTATTTTTTTTATTTTGTATAATTCATTTTAATTACTCATTAAAGCGACAATTTGTTCAATAATAATGAAAAGAGCAAATCAACAGTGTAACTTACCATGATTTCCTCTAATGCACACCTCATTTAGATCAAATATTTTAATAACAATAAAAATCGCAAATGTATAACATATTTCTAAATCAGGTGCTTTCCTCTGGTTAACGAAGTAATATATTTAAAACATAACGATTATTGCTTTATTTTAAACGATTTTTAAGCAGCATTTGAACAGCAGTTTTATGCTTGTAACGTGTTTAAAAACACTATTGAATAGTCTAAAAATGTTAATATGAGTTCGAACAAATACAGCAATATGTGACACAATATCATTGGGAACATAAAATTTATCACTCCAAGTTTAAAAAAAGGTGTATGAGTTATAAATCTTCTTGCAAACTATTATGAAACTCATAACCAATGTGTCCTACCTTAAATACATTTTCTAGTTTTTTGTTAACTTTTATTTTACTAAACTATTTAAAATGTCGCTGATTAACAAATCATTTTTTGTCAGATAAGACACTGTAACACAGATTTTTCAATCAGTTTTCTGTTTCATAACATATTTTTTTCATAATTTGTCTCTCTGACAAGCCCCAACAATCTTAAATCTTTTTTACGAAAATTGAGTAATATTCATCGATTCACTCAAATTAGTGAAATATTCATCGATTACAAAGTCTTGTTTTCCTATAACTATAACACCGTAACGGAAATGAATGAATAATCAAGGGAAATCGTATAAATCGATGGTTCGGAAGAAGACAAAAATTGTTTTGACAGTGACACTAAAAATATTCTTTTTGGTTCAAAAGGATTCAAAGACAAAAAAAGATCCTATTAACCTGAAAGGAATTCCTTTTCAATAAAAACGATTTTACTTTTTGGGCAAAATATCCTTTTCATCAAAAAGGATATTTTCTCAGTGCAAAAAGGCTACTTTTCAAAAATATGTGTAAATTTTTCCAGTTAAATTTTTGAATGTTAGACTTCATCATTCTAAAGAATAGACTTTTTCTTTCGAACAATCAACATCGAATAATGCAAAAAATTGTAATTCTTCAATTTTGTATCATACTTTTTATTTGTATTCTCTGAATTTTTGTTCTTATTCGATTTTTTAATGCCATTACAACGTCACAGCAGCGGTATAAACCTTGAATCGTAGTTATGAATTCGAAAATATTCATATTTTTTATACAGTTCAAACTAATTAATGTGAACATGATTTATGAAGATCGTTACTATTACATCCTATTTTACTTGTCTCGTACAAAACTTTGAGCCCATAAATACTTTATGTTAAACTTTATTTGAACAAATTGTAAACGTAGATGCTTATTTATAATTAACACGATCAACAAGAAAAAAGTGTTGACAAGCTAAACCACCCTTCCAGTCGACGAGATACTTGATGTTTCTCAGCAGGCATCGTCGTCCTATAGCGCGAGTACGGTGATACAATAAATTTATGCAATTACGTTGAATGAGTAAAAATAGAGAAAAAAGGGTGAGCGAATTTAACGTCAGTTCGAAGGTATATTTAGGTGAGAGGGCTTCCAGGACTGCTGGGTTGTAAAGCGCGGTTTTTATTGCTAGTACTGTGAAGTGAGCATTCCAAATGGCACTTTCATTACGGTCTTTCTAATTGCTCGCCATTAGGAAAACGAACGCATCGTTATCCGCGCGAACGAGCATCATTGTCGCTCGTCATCTTCGAATAGCCACGGCCAATAAAAGTCAGCTTCGATTCAATGCAAATGCACTTCGGGACGACGTTCATTGCATATTTTTGTGTTACAGATACACAGCAAAACTGCACGCTTCAGTTTTTCGTACCCACAAAATTCCGGAGAATTATTTTCTGGAATAAAAAATTCTCTCCTAAAATTGGTAATTGAATATTGGTTAAATGCACTTGTGAAAAGCCATTCACGTTATCATTAAGAAACTCTGTAAAGTGGAGGCACAATAAGACATTTAATTGACTTTCGTACGAACAATTTCGAGAAATCTTATAACAGGTATAATGTCTCATTTAAGAAACCGACGGAATCAATGTCAACTTAATTTAAATTTAATAAATGATTGATTGCACTCTGCCGTAACGGATGACTTAAAGAAATATGCAATTTATTTTCATTTGAAAGTCTAGAGGTGAGAAGTAAATAGGTATCTGTTAACCAGCACGATTATTCCGTCGATTTGGCTGTTTGTACACGAAATAGTGCGAAGGCGAAAACTAGCACGACACTTAGCGCAATTAGCGCGCGTGAATTTTGACAAATTTGACAAATATATCATCTATTTTCACAGAAAAGACGAACGATGGACGATCGATATTTGGCGTGACTGAAATTCAAATTTCGAAAACGCAAAGTAACAGCTTAAACTCGCGCCCATGTTTGCTCGAAAATTCCTGGTACGAAATCCGTGGATTTTGGACGACCGAAGCGAACCATTTCTAAAAATCGGCGCGCAATGTACGCGCGCTATTTGGACAGCGACACTTTAACGCGAAAAACGTGACTCTTACGAAGTCAACGTGAGACAACGCAGAAATAAAGCACACGTGCGAGCATGCACTCACACACTTGCAAATATGTCGGGCGTAATATTTCAAGATGGCGCGCTACGTGGCCGGCAAGATGGCACAGCTCGATATTATTTAGCGTCCTGAGGTCGCACCCACTTAACCCCAACCAGCGGCTGCTCTCGCGCAAAAACCCACCACAAAGACAGAGAATAAGTTACCGTAGTCCTCGCGAAAAGACCTTGCGAAAGGCTTGGCATTCTTACAGTACGAACACCTCTTGCCTCATTGTATGATACATTATGTTATTCATATTACGTGCGTCGCTGCTTTCCAGCCTTTTTCGTTATTTTTCACCGTTCTTCTATTCGGCCGAATTGTACTATTGTTCAAATGAGCCTTCCAAACAACATTTGATCGTAAATGTGAGGTACATCCACGGTAAAAAGTGATTTCGAAAATATATCATTCATTAAAAATCTTCATAATATCCTGGTGGAAATGTATGTCTTCCTGGGTGTAGACTTTTTTGAAGGAAAGATGAATTTTTGTGGCAATGGAAATGTGTCGGTAAAAAATGAGTGATAACTATACGTAGGCAGATAATATATTATGTAATGCAACGATGTGTTCGAAATATAAATAATTTACGAAAATGAAAAGATTCGTTTGTTATATTAGTATAAGGAGAATTGTGAGTTAGACAATCCGAATAGTGATTTTCGTACAAAAAATATGGTCAATGTAAAAAGGGTATGAAAAATTACGCTTTGCAATAAATTATATTCTTGAATTGTCATTGCTTTTAGTGGTTATAATTAACTCATTAACGTCCAGCGATTTCAGAATGTTTGGAAACAAGAAGCGTGAATGCGCATGTATTACTTCAACGATATTGTGGAACGCAGTTTTATTTTAACTCAAGTGTGTAGTGTATTTTCCAAAATTAACGTTTGATTAAATAAAATTTGACAGTGTTGATCGTATGATCTTAGAATTTACATATAAAGTGTAACGATCGAGTGGAATTGCCAGTGAACTGCGCGGAAATAGTTTATACAGCTATCTAGACGAAATTCTTAAAAGGGCAGTTTAGTTATAGTTACAGTGTAATTTACATTATACAAATTAAACATATCAGCTGACAATTATAGATTTCAGGGAATTCGAAATGATGATTATTAAGTACTAAATACTATTTTAGAATGATATTCTAGAATAGTTATTGATAATACATAACTAAGTAATTTTACTTCACCCTAAGAAATTTTGCAGCGCGTTCCAGTCTCATTTATCGGAAGTTACGTGAAAATAAATACACACGATACTTAACAGACTGATACAAGTTACTAAAATCTGTTTTATACATAAATACGTTTACATGTAATTATGTTAATTCGAATTATAGTTAAATTATAGTCAACATTGCAATAGAAGAGTTGTCATTTAAAACACTCTTTGTTTTAATTAACAATTAAAAACTTTTGGTTGTGAATATTATAGTTTCTTTTTTGACTCATTAAACCTTATTTCCCAATAGTATAATACTAACAAAGGACCTGTCGGCAAACAGATATGTCTTGAATAGTTTATTTTAGAATTGAATTAGATTCGTATAAATAAGTACCCAGTGGGAAAAGAACAAATAAACCAGTACTGGTCCGACTCTGGCATCGTGGTACTCCGGCACGACGTTATCATGCCAGAACTGAGCCAGAGTTAGCACCCTGGTACTCTGGCATGACGTTATCATTCCAATACTCGGACAGAGTTGTCCCAACTCTGGCAACTGGATCTCCGGCGATTTCCCACTGGGTAAATAATGATATTGATAATGTATATGAATGAATAAATTGTAAACAATGTTTACTAAAATTGTTTATTAATAATTACTATAATCAACACTTTCCTAAAAAGGTTTGTAATATTGCTGTACTTTCGTTATGTTTTTGTTATGTCTACAGAAATTATATGCAACATATACATTGGATTTAGTTCGAATTCAACTATGACGTTGATTCAGCCTGAACGGTCACATCGACAGAATGTCACTATCATTCAACGAGAACTGTATTATGCGGTTATTTCTTTTATACTTAAAATCATTGGTCCAACTAAATGTGTTATGCAGAATTTTATTACCATTGAATTTGTTCTGAAAGGTATTAAGACATACATTGTCTAGATAATGGAAATCATGCGGACATTTAAAATGTGTCTTATCGTATTCAATATCTCACATGAATTCGTAATGTACCCTTTAGTACATGATTTTTCCTTGAATGACAAATGTTATGTCATTCAAGAAACAATGTACATTTCCACATTATTTATAAATGTGATCTGTCGTATTGCGCGTGGGTAGTCACGAACTAGAAATCGTTAGATATTACCAACTTTTTATTAACTTTTTATTAAATGTTTCTAAAGCGTATTGCGAAAACATTGTTATGCCAAAAATGTATATGTATTATTTACATGCATCTGCTTCCTCAATTGCTTTTAATATTGCTTAATAAAAATTTGCGAATTGTTAATTTGGAGCTAAATTACAGATTTGATATTGTATAAATAATAAAACTGCATTGTTGAATTATGGTTTAATTTCAATAAAAACGCGGGTATAAAGAGTATATCGATAAAAAGATGTTGACAGGTATACAATATTCTTTATTAAACACGAAGTACACAAACTCTCAGACACATACATCAACACTCATTCTTTTATATCTCTTACGTTTGTAAAGACAAACAGTTTTGTACATATTTTACTGGCCCCGATTAGAAATGCACGCATTTATTTAAAATCACATCATGTAGCAATGGTCACTTTACTATTTACAGTCATAAAATATAGCAAAATCAAAATGTCCGCCTTATAAATAACTATTAACATTTAATTTAAATAAATCCACCACACAACTAGTCGAGCAATTCGAAATGTCGAACCGTCCTCAAATAAATTACTTTTGCGTCTAATATAGAACGAGATCTTACTTTAATTTTTTATTCTTATTCGAACTTGAACCTTTTTCAGTCTTGTTACAAAAGTATACGATTAATAAACTAGTGTTCGTAATTAAAAATCATAAAATTCTCGTCTCAAACTCATCCCTACATTATTACACAGTTCCTCGACAAACAGGAAGAACTTGGTGTTGTCTTTATACTCACGTTATCTTCACCTCCACTTATGGTTGCATCATCTTTTCACTTTGTTACGCGAAACTTTACTTTACAGTCGCAAAATTATACTCGATGCCCATATAGTTCGACTAGCGTAAACATATAGTTACTCAAATTCAACACGCACACACGTACACTGATCCAGTACGTGGAGTCAAATCAAAGTAACACCTCCCAATCGACACATTACCGACGACCACTTGAAAAGTCTTCGATTTACATTCCGAAATACGCCCCGAGTCAATCGACGCGTGAAAATTGTACACCGCGACAATAATATCACTGAGCTAACAGCCTAATCTTCACTGTCATGTCTTCCTGGTGAGGTCTAAAGGTGGAGGAGCCCCTTGCGGAATCCCGGGCACGTCACTGGTTTCATTGAGCAATTCTTTCGGTTTTTCGATCTGACGGTCAGGTGATTCCTCCACGGGTTTAGTGCTAAGATCGATGGGCTCATCCTGCTCCGGTCCTAGGGACCTCAAAAACGCAATGCTTTGGTCGCTCATTACTTCGTCTTCCGCGCATTTTCCTGAAACCTGTTGAGCATCCGGTGGCGTAGGGTCTTTCTCTTGTTTGGGGGACGGTGTGGATCTGGTACTGGCGCTGTCACTGGAAGAACCGAACGCCGGAGCTTGCGACACATTTATCTGATTCATGTAAGGCACCATGAACCGTTGCTGAAAGGGAAAAAATGGGTTCGCATTGAGCAACTGCATCTGGGTCAACGCAGGGTGGAAGAATGGGCCGCGCCACATGAACCTGGTCTCAGGTCGCAGAAGATCGTGCGGCCTGAGCATGTCCGGAGGTCGCAGAATTTCCTGACTCCGTGGCACTTCCACTACAGGATGTAAGGATCCTAAGTCTTGAGGCCGCATGATGGTTTCCTCCTTTTTCGCAAGCAGCCTTTCCTGCACGCAATTTGGCACAACTGCATTACTGCCGCTGGTCATGTTGTCTGGGTTGTTGCTGTTGTTGTTCGCCACGTCCAATGAGCTGAAAGCTTTGTCGTACAGGCTCTTGGAGTCCTTCAGTCTGGTTTGCACTTGATGGGACTGTTCCTGGAGGAGGCAGTGGATTTTGAACCAATTTGAGCGACGACCGTACCGGGAACCTGACTTCGACATCCCCACTAAGAGACATTTTCTTAAACGACAGGCCTTGCATGATGTGCGATTCTTCTTGTTTATCACGCAAACTCCCCCATTCTTGCATTCAGAGATGCTGCCTGGATTGTTGTACGTGCGGCCGAAGAAGGACTGTGTGACAGAAAAAGGGTTATGTAGATGTGTAGTGATTTTTGAGGGGTGTCGAATTTTCTCAAATGATGACCAAAGTAATGAAACAGATAAGCACACTAACCTTGCATCCTTCGCAAGTAAACGCCCCAAAATGAAAACCTGCTGCAGGTTCTCCGCACACCCGACAGAGTTGATTCATCTACGATCAGACATGAGAGTTGTCATTGCGTTTCGTGTTTTACTTTTTTTTACTTTTGGACAATGAATGAATGAAATTATTAGAAGAAATTGTTTAAATGTTATACAAACAGTTGGATGATAAACTGAACAAAAGTGTTTGTTGGAGATACCATATTTTAACTTCATTTTAGAAACTCCTGTCATAATCCAATGTAATTTTATAAACACGTATCAATTCGTGATTAAATGTGGTCATTTTCAACAAAAAATTTTGTGTAGTCATCACCAACTTAACATTAAAAAATTTTATTTTAGTAAAATAATTTTTCAATATGAAAATTACTTTAAATCAGTACCACGTCAGTGTTCGACGTCGAGGCGTTTATAGAGGTCGTGGAGGACCACCACCCCGTACTTGCGTTGACGATACCAACACCCTGTGGACAGTGGTTGGTACCAGTCCCGGCAGCATCCATCCGATGTAATTTACTTCTTTGGAGTCGTTATAACTCCATGTCTTACGATCGGCTCTGACCAATTTTGCGACATCTTGCCTAAGCCTTTTTGTAAACGAAACGAGCGACATTTACTTTCAATTCATCAAAATATGCCTCATACTAAGTTGGTTTATCTAATAAAACAACGCTTCAGTATGTTTTTATTGAAATGCTTACGTTCTCAAACTTTTGCACTATTCAAGAATTTTGCAACTAGAGCTTCGAACCTCGCAAATGACTATCGACATAACATTACCCACGTCCACCAAAATATTCAGACAGTTTGACAAACAGTTGATCGTGCAATAAAACAACGTTAAACATATCTACTTACTATGAATAAATGTTGCTGGTAGTGCTGGAACAATCTGCGGGACATCCCGAAATCCTAATTCGGTTTACCAAGAAACGACATATGCACATCACTTTTAATCCTATCAATCGAACATCACTGAAGCACGATAATACGCACTTGAATATTTCCTTTATCACCAAGAAATGTAAATACGTTCACTGAGCAATTGTCGAATACAGCCAAATATTATGAGGATCGGTGTGTACCAATAAATGACGATTGAAATGAGAAAAGTGTCTTCGATGATACAAGAAGTATCCGAGGCGTGCGCTCGTGCAGCACGTGGCCACAAGACTGAGTCCCCTACCTTGGGTACCATCAGTTCGTTTGTCCACTCGTCCTTATCTCCTTACCTACTCGCATAGGAAAGATGGACTACCGTGGCCTTCCCTCTTCCCTTTCCTACTCTCCCACAATCCCACCGCATCAGCTACGGCAGCTAGCATCACAATCTCCAGCCTCCTCCACTGCAACGTCTATGCGTATGCAGAACCGAGGTGTACTCATCTCAGCCACTTATTCTGTCAGATTTTTCTTTTTAAACCTTACCCCAAATTACATTTCTTTACATCTTGTTACGCTGAAAGCGGAGTGCACAATTCAGCGTTTATTAATAGGTTTATCTGACACATTTATGACAGTTTTTTCGAAAATTAACCGAAAATGACGTACGCGTTGGTTGAATCTTGAACGATGCAATGAAGTTTGGTTCTAAATTACTTAAAGATGATAATGAATTATTGCGAAAATTGGTTTATGGATATTAAGTTTATTCGATGGATATACACATTGTAATAATATTCATAATATAGTTTGTGATTAATATGAAAATTCGTACTTACGGATCAAGTTGTCGCAATAGCTTTTTTCTTAAATGGCCTGGTTAAATTTTTGTTTCACATTTCCACGCACTTGCATGTGTAATTATATCACTGTGTGATGATTCTATAGTTAAATTTGAAGTCTAATTTTAAATAAAAAATGGCAATCATCAATTTTAACATGGTAAAAAGGCAATTAAACTTTTATATGTCATTCACTTAATTAAAGAAAATATATGTTAAGGAAATTACTAACTAAAATTGTTTGGAAATATATTTATTCAAAAAATGTACAGCTGTAAATTATTATGAAAACGGTAATCTGAATATTATTGAAACAATTACTGTTTCGATTCTCTAAAAGTCCAAAGAGCAGTAACATATGTTATACATGCACGTACTATCTGTTGAACATTGCAATTATATATTACGTGTTTAAAAACAGCCGTACGATCTGCAAAGTTTTTACAGTCTTAGACGGTAATAACTTACATACCGGGATTTTAACGCTTATATGATTAGGATTTTTCGTAAACGATGCTTTAAATTACGTATTTAATATATGTATTTTATATAAAACAATGATTTTGGATGTAAAGTAGCAATGCAAAAAAGTTTTGTGAAGATACAAAATTACGAATGAATTGCAATTTAGAAACCCAGTAATATTTACAGTCCAAACTGTACAATTTGTACCACTGTATTAGAAATTACTGAAACAATAAAATGCTAATACAGATCGTTTTCGTGTAAAATACAAAAGTGCTGTAAACCATGTGTTTCTAGCTGATGATTAACTTAATTTCTGAACTGTAAAATAATATAACCTAAACTGTTGAATGCACTTTTCATTATTTTTACAATGCGAATTTCGTTACATTTTACAATTTTTATTTCTAAATGTAGTTGATAAAAAATGAAATTATTATAACTTATGAGTAGCTGACGATTCCAGATGAATGATCGATTGATGAGTGAATGAGCGATTCCAAAAGATGAGCCGAAGAGGAATACTGGTCAAACAGAAATATATCATTTAATTCATATTCTAGGTCTTAACTATTACAAAAAAGAACATGAAACAATTCAAGTTGGACTTATTATCCGAACCTGAGTCTATTAACTGAATATTTATATCTATTTCAGATTAAAATAAATGAATACTTCTCTTGTCCAGAGTTACCTTTAGATATAAGTCTGATGTAAGTGAAAACATTCCAAATGCACTAATCACAAGTTTGGTATTGCACGACATTTGCGGCATTATTAGTAATGAATTCATTTTGGCAGAAAAAGTTGGCCAAGCTGATTTAAAACTAAAATAGAATAATATAAACTACCCGATATAAGGAAAAAATTCAAATATAAAAGGGGAACTCTGTGGGGACTATGTTCCTGAAAAAAATTGCGTCCGTTAAGCTGCAAGTGCCTTTTAAAATAATGGAAACAGCGTTTCAAGAAAATAGTTCGAAAACTAAAATTTTCGATATTTTGTTGCTTCGTTTTATAGAAAAAAAGTAAAAACTAACTACACTTTGTTGTAACTTAGTTGTAACTTAACGACCGCCATTTTATGTAGTTTCAAAATATCTGCTAGGTTCGAATACTATTCCTTCCAAACTCGAAAAATATTGTGAAAAAACTTGTGAATGTGAACGTATTACAAACAATAATAATGGTATTTATTTAACATTACTTACATGGAATATTTTATTTTATCATTTATATCACTAATTTCATCCCCCAAGATAGCCATGATACCCACCATAACTAAATCTACAAATAAAATTGGAATAACGCTCACAAATTTTATTGGGGTATCAAAATTTAATTTTATCTATAAATGTGTAAAAGTGGGTATATATTAGTTCTTATTCATTCCATGATGATTAACGTAGCTAAAGTTCATTATTATTGGATCCCTTCATCGAAACTGTACAAACTTATATTTTCGACTGAAAGTACTCCAACTCAGATTTTCTAATGCAAACTTCCTGACTAAAATCAGAAATGGTCCCCGTGCAATCGAAAGTCTGAGTTAGGACTGTTTCGACTGAAGGTATCGATTTGAAGTACTACTTAGTGGACAATTTATTATTAAATGTATAAAGAAATACATAAAATCTTACAATGTAAAATGATAAAGATACTGCGAAGATAATACAAAATAATCCTAAGAAAAATACCAAAACAACAACTTTGTTCGTAATTTTGTAGTACCTTAAATAAATTACAATATATTTATTACGAAATTAACTGGAATATATTTTAAAAAAATGAAATATATGCTGACCCAGTAGCTTTGATTAGCTCTATCAGCAGGCGACATATTTATTTTTGTTCCGATAATTATAAAACATATTAATTTAAGTAAAAAACCCTAGATTACGGAGAAAGTACTATAGTGCATAAATACCACAATTCCCTTCAAAGATGTACAAAAACACTTGCAGGTGTGCAGTTTACATATACAATACTAATACGCTATACGCTGAAAAACTGGACAGTACTGACTACTGTCCAGCGCAGTAACCAGTGCTGTATTGGATTCGGATCGCCTAGAAACAGCAACCAGTGCTGTCCGGACAGTACTGAGTACTGTAGTGGACAGCACTCACTGCTGGCTAGGACAGTAATGGGCAGTCAACAACCAGTACTGCCCAGAACAGTAATCAGTGCAGTCCGGGACATCACTCAGTATTGAGTGAGTGAGCCCTTGCCCAGGCGGAAAAGTCGGTAGCCTGCCAGGCGTCAATGAACGGCCCAGCGCTGTCGCAGTACTGGCTGACGACGGTC